>JAVLUZ010000245.1:8723568-8973717 GCA_036768485.1 Mermis nigrescens | reverse complement strand
TTGAAAAACACCTGACTTTTGGCATATAGTTTGCATCACTATAATAAAAATGAAAGAAAGAGTGGACTATGCATAATATGCCGAGAAACGGCTTCGTAAATATATATTATAAATGAATTACTCACATTCATCTATGTTACAAAGCTAACTGTTACTTCTAAAATTATACATCTTTCGCTCAGAAAAAGCTCAAAAAGAAACATATTTCTACCTGACTTGCCTGCAGAGAAATCAATCAGAAAAAAATCGTTGCCCACAAAAGGATATGTGTTCAAAGTTTCGGCATCGGTACTTATCATAAATAAAACAAATCGAGATCGCGCTTGACTGAAAAACATCTCAAAAAAGTAAGAAAAATTCTTTGTTTTTGAAAAACAACTGACTTTTGGCATATGTTTCGCATCACTATAATAAAAATGAAAGAAGAGTGGACTATGCATAACATGCCAAGAACACGGCTTCGTCAGATATATATTATAAATGAATTACCACACATACGATCTGGCGTTACAAAACTAACTGTTACTTCTAAAATTATACATCTTTCGCTCAGAAAAAGCTCAAAAACATATTTCTACCTGACTTGCCTGCAAGTGATGGGCAATGCCCATAAAGGTTGCGCGACAAGTTTCAACGCGTGCTGCTGACAACAAATCGAACTGTTTTGTTGAAAAACAATTTCAAAAGTAAAAAAATTCTGTTTTGAAAAATAACGACGGCATATTTGTATCCTATACTGTAAATGAAAGAAAAAGAGTGGACTATACATAATATGCAAAGAAACATTTCAACAAATATATAACTAACAAAATGAATTACTCACATACATCTATGTTACAAAACTAACTGTTACTTCTAAAATTATACATCTTTCGCTCAGAAAAAGCTCAAAAACATATTTCTACCTGGCTTCGCCTGCAAGAAATCAATCAGAAAAATCGTTGCCCACAAAAAAGGATATATGTTCAAAGTTTCAGCATCAGTACTTATCATAAATAAACAAAATCGAACTGATTTGATTGAAAAAACATTTCAAAAAGTAAGAAAAATTCTTTGTTTTGAAAAACAACTGGCTTTTGGCATATGTTTCGCATCACTATAATAAAAATGAAAGAAGAGTGGACTATGCATAATATGCCAGAAAGCGGCAAGTAAATATATATTATAAATGAATTACTACACATAGCATCTATGTTACAAAACTAACTGTTACTTCTAAAATTATACATCTTTCGCTCAGAAAAAGCTCAAAACATATTTCTACCTGACTTGCCTGCAGGAAATCAATCAGAAAAATCGTTGCCCACCTAAAAAGGATAAGTGTTCAAAGTTTCAGCATCAGTACTTATCATAAATAAACAAAATCGGAACTGTTTGATTGACACACCTGGGCGTGGGGGGGTTTGGGGGTATGCAGCCCCCTCCCCCGAGGAGCCAAAATACCCCCCCCCCAGAAATCAAAATACCCTCCCTCCAGAATTCAATTTTTAAAATTGTTTTCAGCTTTTTTCGCAATTTTTTGATGCCAATGGATAGTGCTCGATGAGAAACGTCGAAGAATGGTGTTTTTTTCGCCATACCACCATTTTTAAGACAATTCTTTGACCTTTGAAAAATCTTGCACCCCCCCCCAGAATTTTCTTGCTGCCCACGTATGGTGGTATCCCCTACCACAACTTTTTGAAAGGCATACCCCCATCCCAGGCCATTTGCAGACCAAAACCTATTGCTGGAATTATGAAAGAGAGCCAAACGATGCCCAGCAGTAAAATCTGAAGCATTTTTCGAAACGCCATTTTGATTTCTGATTATTACAATGTCAAGCACGTTTGCCAAAATATAATTTTGTGAACATTCTTTCGTCTAATTTTGTTACAGATTCTCTGTCTTAGCAAATATGAATTCAAAACCTTCTTTCGCATGTATTGTTCTGTCTTCAAGAAATCGTAACTTGTGATCTGATTTCATTGCAAAAATGCATATGTTTTTCGTTTGCTACATGTTTTTTTGAAAGAAAAGTATCACTATTTGGACAACGTCTTTACAATAAGCCGATTGTTTTTTGAAAATTTAATGTAAATAGACTAGAAAAGCGGAGGGTAGGGATTGAAGCAATGACTGTACTATAGCACACAGATTTTAGTGCCATATTTTTTGTAAAGCAGTATTAATGTATCGTATCACTCTTGGATACTACGAGTAGGTACTTAGGATTTTTTTGTGCATTGAAAAGTGCGTATCCTTCTCACAGATTCCCTGTATTGAATTTTAGCACACTAATTCGACTACAGGTCGGCTCAAGGCAATTAAGTTTGCATCAGTGATTTCCACTGAGAAACTCTTAGAGAGTATTCTATTCGTACTAGGGGCACAGAAAGTTGTAAGCCACCGTCATAGATAGTTTTTGTTCTTATCTGACGTGTAGATCAAGTGTAATGCACATCAAAAGATGCGATGTTGATTTCTTATAATTAAACAAAACAACTTTATTGATTTCGCGACATATGTACTCACGATACTGATCAAGAATCAGAAGTGTAATAGGCTGCAATAACAGACAACAACTGTCCAAAAAGTGTTTTTTACAATCTTAAACCGACGGAAAAGTGATAAAGTAGATATATGACAAAACAATTGAGAAAAATACGGACTTTCGCCACTACCAGCTGAGCAATATGTGCAACCAAAGATTCAAAGCTGCCACGTTTCATATTAATCTTTTTACTTTTATCTTAGCGTAAACAGGAATTCTAAAGAACACAAGCTGAAATTTAAATATATTTTCAAAAAGCAACGCTCGAACTGGGAATTGATCGAACGAAGCAATTAGTGAGAAAGAAATGTTTATTAAACGTTCATTTTTTCAAAACAAGTCCTCTTTAATGAAATTAATTTGAAATCAAGTATTGGAAGCTCGTGCTATAAACGCGCATATTGCTTTCTTCCCGGTTCGTAGGAAACTTATAACTCCACTATACTGACTACGTAGCATAGGTGGGCAAGTTAGGGATGGCCAGAAGTGTGGGGGTGAAATTCGAAAACGGTCACACAGTAAGCACAGCTCATGATGCCATGCATTTTTACTAGATAATATATTGACAATGTCATCTACTTAAGTATATGAAAATGTTATTCCTGTGTTCTGAAATGAATTTGTCGAAAATTTCAATGTTTCACCAAAGTCGTCTGACAGTCATACACACACACACACACACACACACACACACACACACACACACACACACACACACACACACACACACACACACACACACACACACACACACACACACACACACACACACACACACACACACACACACCACACACCACACACAACACACACACAGCATGGGAATCCTAGGAAGGGGGAAGCTGAAATAATAAAGTGCCTTTCTTGGACTTAAAAATGGTAGATACGTGTCGAAAACATCGTTTTCAGCGTTTCTGACGATGCTCTATCTTTCTAGAGCATAAAAACATGAAAAAATCTCTAAAAACCCCAATAAGTCGAACAAATTGAACAAAATATAGTCAAAACATGAGTATAATGGCGCTGAAGCACCGAAAGTTTGGCACTTTTGAGTAAATAGATACATAGCTGAAAACGCTTAAAAAAGCACCTTTTCTAGAAATTTATAGAAAATTTTTGGGAACTTTCGAAAAATCGCCTTCTGGGGGAGGGGGTTAAAAATTATTTTTGAGGGGTGAAAATTTTTCTCATGTATGATGACAGTATCCGACTTTTCAAAACCTAAGGGAGGGGTGATACCCATAGGTGGGCGGCACCAAAGCTCTGGGAAGGGGAGTGCAAATTTTTTTCAAAGGTAAAAAAATGGCCTTAAAATTGTGATATGGCGAAAAAACACCATTTTTCAACGTTTCTCATCGAGCACTATCCATTGGCATCAAAAATTGCGAAAAAACAGAAAAAATTTTCAAAAATTGAATTCTAAGGGGGGATTTTAATTTCTGGGGGGTATTGTGGTTTCTGAGGGGGGTGCATACCCCCACGCCCAGGTATGGTGATACCCCTCTCACCCTTTCCTATGCCCGTGTGTGCTACGCACAATTTTAAGATATGTATGTAGATTTAACGCATAGGTTTCAATCCAAACATATAAGAAGTCTAGAAATGCGTTGCAGAGCTGGTAGCGCGAATCGCCAGGTCGCGGTTTTAAAATTTGAACAAGCATATTATTGTGCAGGCGTAAACCAATCTTCAGTGGCACAAAAACCAAGAATGTACTAAAAAATGGCTGATACAGCTGCTTACATGAGACAATTCCGTCATCAAATCGCTCATATCTGAGATTATTTGTACAATTGAACGTGTAGAATAGGAACACTAATTCATGCAAAGTAAGCTAAAATTACTTATTCAATTTTTTGAATTTTAATAACAAATTTAACTTTCACTAATTTGAAACAGAAAAAAGTTAGTCCCGCTCCTTCGAGCTTTTCAATGTGTAAACTAACAATAATCTGTCTGCGACCTTAAAAACAAGCTGCAATAAATATGCAGTTCAAAAACAGTCATTTCGAACTGTACTATTGCCATTAAGAACCAAAACAGCCTTTCGACAAAGTATTTACTACGTTTATTCGGTTGCAGTGATGCTTAATGTTTGTTCGTTAAACGACTTATACATGAAAATGTAAGAAAATGACGATACTCGATCGAATAAACAGTGTTTAACTACGTTTTCTGCAAAACATCAAAACGTCAATTTTAGCACGAAATCAAAATCGCATCAAATCTCTGCCTTCTGAGATGATAATGCTATCATCAATCTCTCACTAATCTTCGCTTAAAATTTCTGGAATCCGCTAAAAATGCAAAGATACGCATGTCGTTATATAATTTGACTAAACATTATTAGCTAAGGCATTCAACTATTAGTAGACCGAAATGTAATTAAATTCAGTCGTGTGCAAATTAGGCTATTCACTAAGTTTTTGTAATCTGAATCAGCAAGCACTAATCATTGTGCAGTACATAAATTTCTATGCAGTTATAGCTCATACTGAGGGAAGTTATGCGTAGATATGTAAGTTCCGTAAGTTAAGAATTCAAAGCAAAAGAAACATGACAACCCACCGAAAATTGGCAGTATCATTCAATCATTTTACAGTACTCGTACCTAAATTACCGATATTTTTTAGTTTACACGTTTTCAGATAAAAATTGGGCTTGTTTTGATTTCTTGAAACAAAAAAAAATTTACGTCAGATCACTCCGTCGTTCTACGGAAATTCGCAAGTACTGATCAAAGAAAGATGTGAGAACTTTATGATTTGAGATTTTAAACATTTGAGAAAAATTGTAATCAATGCTAATGCTAATTTAGTTTGTTTCTTCACATTCTTCGAATGATCTATTTAAGAATCAGGATCAAAATTCCTAACTAAAATACAAATTTTAATACAAACTTCAGCGATCGTGCAAGTTTACAAGTGAGCAGCTTCATGAACTTCAAGAATAAGGTATGTAGAACACTAAAAAATTCCGGCTTATTCCAAGCTTTGAAACTCAATGCTGAAGCGTGATAACTATATTATGTAGCCAGCCCCGTATCCAGGATTTTTTTCCAGGGGAGTGAGGGGGAATCGCAAACTTCGAAGTCGGATATCTCGAAAACTACAAGGAGATAGGCCAAAATAAAGGCATTTTTGAACGTTTCTCGACGAGCTCTGTACACCTGGCGAAGAGAAATTCTTGAAAGATTCGAAAAAATTTTCACTTCATTTGATAATCATACACGAAATCTATCGTTCAAACTGTCTGCCTAAATGATTTATCATTCAATTCATCAAATACTTTTCAACTTTTGTATTTACATTCAATCCTTGTATTTCAAAACAAAACAACAGAGAAAATAAATATTCTGGCGGGAAGCGAAGGAAAAATTTGACATGTTCTCCATGTCAAACTTAACTTTGTGCAGTTTTGAGCGATTTAGAAGGCAAAAAGTGAACATAAACAATAAACCCGGCGCAGAGCGCCAGAAAATTTTTACGTTCTTATGCATCTATACTCAATTTCGCACCTATTTGAAGAGAAGAGATGTAATAGATTTGATTTCATGGATAATTTTATCTCAATGGCGCGAAGCGCCGAAATATCGAGAATTCTCACGCTGGAAAACGTCAAAAACCTATATAGTTTCATATCTGAAAATTCTAAAAAAGATTTTAGGGGGAAATCCCCTTAACCCTCCTGGATACGGGCCCGCATGTAGCAATATCTTAAATTAAGGCTTCGATTATAAAATAACTTGACCGCTTGATCGGAAATCTGAAAAAAGTCATTGTTGATTAAAAGAAGAAATATGATCAATTTTAGCCAAAAATTGGGTTTTGAATTAAAAACGAGAAATAAAAAGTCAAAGGCGGTAGGATTCCAGGCAGAGCACGGGCAGCATGTTGACGAAATGGATAAATTTTGATATTTCGATTGTCGTAACTTCATGAGTTCTCTCGCGCTTAGCGCACGAACCATTTTTTAAGGAATTAATGACATTTTTGGCAAATTAGATACCAGCGCCTGAAACAGTTTTCCGCAGACAAATAATTTAAATCTATAATGCGAAACGCCGGATTTCGGCGCTTTTAAAATATCCATATTAATTTTAAACTTAATTTTTATTCATTTATTTATTATTTTATCTTCGTTCTTTATTTTTATTTTTTAATCTATGCTCGGAAATGCATGCTAAATATTTGTATTATATTTAGCCTTCAGAGCCCATAAAATTTTCTCAATTTGGTCAGCCAGCCCCTTCGCCGTCATTAAAAACGACAGACACTTTCAAACTAAAGATGTCCCGCCAGTACGAGCTATAAAAGATAGAGGACAGCCAAGAACGTATTACTTGGACACCAAAACATGTAGCAGCATACTCTTTGCAATTAAATTGCCAAATCGAAATTGAATAAGCTGCAATGGGTCTAAAACCATTAACAATGGCATACAAAACCTTAACTTACTGCAATTATTGAGACTTTCCATGCAAATTAATGCAGTGAGATGCCAGTAATTACAGTAGATCTGGCGCGATAAACGCAGCCAAACTTTGCCATGCAGAAAGCATCACCTAAAATGTCTTATAGTTGCATATATATATATATATATATATATATATATATATATATATATATATATATATATATATATATATATATATATGACAACTACGTATACGAGCTGATCTTGTTTGTGTGTTAAATGCGAGGTACACATGAAGGTACCTGATGATCCATTATCATATTTTCCGATTAAAATCAAGTATGTATACAAGCTGTTTTTTGTGTATTCGTGTATCAAATATAGCGATGTAGTTGAAAAAGCCTGATAATCCTTTATCACATTTTCCGACTAAAATGCGCAAACAAAGGAGAAATCAGTGTCCAAAATTTCCGATATACTTTACAGTTACGCGTTCCTAAAAGTCACTTACTTACTGAAAAGTTTAGTGGGACAAAACCAGGTTAAAATAATTTTTTGCGCAACGCGGGAATAATAATCCACAAGCCCCACAATCAATTACCAATACGCATGCTCACCATGGGAATACGAGGGTGAAGCCAAAAAAGCTTAAAGTGCCTTTTTCGAAATCGAAAAGGATGGATAAGCATTAAAAAAACATTTTTGACAATTCTGACGATGTTATTTCTTTCTAAACGGTAAAAAGCATAAAAATGCATTACACTTCATTAAAATTCAGTCAAAACTCGCTCTTTGACGCAAAGCGCTTAAAAACGGGCACTTATGAACTAAAAGATCGCTAAAGACGCTTCAACGATTTTTTTGTTGAGAATCACGAATTCTAGGACGGGAAAATACTGTTGCGGGGAAAAAATTGGCGATTTCCAAAATTTTACAGAAAATTCGTAGAGAAGGTGCTGTTTTGGGCGTTTTCGTCATCTGTTTGCCCAAAAGTGTCAAATTTTTCGGCGCATCGCGCCATACAAACCTCTTTTTTACTATATTTTGTTTAATTCAGTCGGATTTGTCTGACAGACAGATAGAGCATAGTCAGAAACACCGAAAAACGATTTTTTTGACGCATAGTCACCGTTTTTGGCTCAAAAAAGGCACTTTAGAATTCCACGCACCCCTAAATTCCCCCGCTTGTGCTTGTCTGATGAAACTCCTCCAAAAAAATCCAAGAATCTCATATGATTCTCACCATATAGTTGAACGACACCAAAGTTCTGGGGGTGCAAGATTTGTTCAGAAGTCAAAAAATGACCTTAAAAATGGTGGTACGCATAGGTGGGCAGCACCGAAATTCTGAGCGGGTGGGGGGGCGAATAAGTTTCTGGGAGGGGAGGGTGAAAAAATTTTCAAAGGTCAAAAAATGGTCTTATAAGTGGTCGTATGGCTAAAAAATACCATTTTTCGACGTTTCACATCGAGCACTATCCAATGGCATCAAAAAAATCGCTAAAAAAGCAAAAAAATTTTCAAAAATAGAATTCTGGGGAAGGTATTTTGATTTCTAAGGGCTGGTATTTTGATTTCTGGTGAGGGGTGGTATTTTGATTTCTGGGGGAAATGTATTCCAACTTCTGTGGGGGTGCACACCCCCCAAAACCTCCACGCCTACGTGTGGTGGTATGGCGTAAAAAACCGTTTTTCAACGTTTCCCATCGTGCACTATTCACTGGCAACAAAAAATTGCGAAAAAAAAACAAAAAATTCCAGAAATTGAATTCTGGGGGAGCATTTTGTTTCTGGGGGCGCATACCCCCCACGCCCAGGTATGATTCTCACCCAGCAGACGAATGTTCGTCGTTTGCAAACGAGCGGCCAGAGGCAACAGCGGCGACCTTTTTGTTCGGCGACGATTTGTTCGCGCCGCCGCGCACTTTGATGCCTGCAAAACTTTTTGGGCGCCCGTTGGCCGCCGGCGACAGAAAGGATCTTCCGCCACCGCCGCGTTGCCGTCCGCGGCCCGCCATTCCGCCTCTAGGTCTAGGGCCCCTGTTCCTGCATCAAGTTAAAAGCATAAATTTCAATTTTGAATTGATTTTTGAAAATTTTCTTAAAAATAATTGTAAAAATTTCTGCATTCCGAGCATAGGTGGGCACCGGGCAGCACCAAAATTTGGAGGGGGTGAAAAATTTTCAAAGGTTAAAAAATGGTCTTAAAAGTGGTCGTATAACGAAAAAACACCATTTTTCGACGTTTCTCATCGAGCACTATCCAATGGCATCATAAAATCGCTGTAAAAAACAAAAAATTCAGAATTTGAATTCTGGAGGGAGGGTGGTATTTTGATTTCTGGGGGGTATTTCAACTTCTGGGGGTGCATACCCCCACGCCCATGTGTGATTCCGAGGCCATGAGCAAGAAACTATGTAAGTTGAACTGTCGATATTATTCATCAAAGCGATTCGGAGTGCTTTAAATACAGGTACATTATCAACAATCTCCACCAGAAGGATAATATGTTTAGAAACAGTCGACATGTTTTTGAATATATGTAGAAATTCGTATACAAAGAAATCATGCGGCACATGTATGTAGCACGCTACTGAACGACCTAACGCAAGCGCTGCAAATAAATTACGTCATTAATGCAAAAAATATGACTAGTTACATAGTACACAGCTGTATATTTTAATCACTAGGTAGTATAAGGACTGGACTTGGCACTGGCACAAAAAAGTTTGGCAACAGTACACCTACTAAGCATATCACGTACCTAACGGCTCAAAATTTTTGGGTGAGGGGTACCCGACCATTTTTGGGAGTTAGGGGTGGTAAAATGACCTCAATTTTTGGCCAAAAAGAACGTAAAAAACGGTCGAAAAATTTATTTTTCAAAAATGAGGGCGGAGGGGGTGGGGTCACAAATGTTCTGACTCAGGGGGGATGGGAGGTGGAAAACCAAGTTTGGGTGGGGGATCCCACATCCCCTGTTACATGTATGCCTACATATTAGGGATGTTCCGGTTCCAGGTTTTTCAAAAAATTCGGTTCCGGTTCTTGGTAAACAAGAACTTCGGTTCCGGTTTCGGTTCTTGCGTAAGTTGGAACCGTCGGTTTCGGTTCCGGTTCCGGTTCTTCAACTAGAGAACCGTCGGTTCCGGTTATCGGTTCTCGTTGTGTTAAAGTATGTACGCTCTTGATAGCCTGACTTCATGGGAACATATGACGATATATTCGAAAGATTAATTATTTAGGAAGTCGTTTCAATCTGGCAACTGCACGTTTAAATAAGATTTACGTCTAGTTGACAATTTACTTTCACTGAATATTATCTATGTATTTTTTATGTGGAGGCTTATACTAAATCGAAATGCTTAATTCACGACGAAGATCCGCTGCAATGGTGGATAGAGAAGTCGAAGAATTTGCCGATTCTCGCGTCTATAGCTAAGCAGTATCTTGCAGCGCCAGCTACAAGTGTTACCAGAGGCGTAGCCAGGATTTCGGTTCGAGGGGCATGAACAAAAAATTTTTTCAAGACTACTTTTGTATTGAATGCCAGTAACGATAGTATAGTAAAAGTGAATTTTTCGACCTTTAGTAATGTAGCCCAGGTAATTTATGGATTTCTTACGATCAAAAATAAGAAAGTGTAGCGGCGCGCGAGTGCCGAAAATTTTTGGGATTTCCACCGTTTTCATGCAGAATTTACGGCCTTTCTACTCGACAAACAGTTCGCAAATTATTAGTGGCACAAAGTGCAAAGAAATTGAGTTATTTTTTTTGGCCCGTAATATTTTGTAGCTCTGTGAGTATTAATAGTCTGACAGAGCAGAAAATTATCAAATTTGTCAAAACAGTTTTGACAGTTCAAGCTTCTAACAAGAAAATTGTAAATTACTAACTTGTCTGAAGATATTTTGAGTGATTAAGGCTCTTAAAAGCCTTGCTAGAGCTTTACAAAAAGAAAGAGCAATAACTGGCGGCGCTATGCGGCGAAAAATTTTCGACGTTTTTGCACTTTAAACTCAATTTATACCGCTTAAACTATACAAAACAGACAAATTGAAGCCGGTGCGGAACGCCGGAAATTTTCAGAAATTCCTAATCCTTTTTACCCGGCTTGTTTCTCCATTAAATCTCGTTGCACAGGTACAACGAGATTTTGCGGCTGCGCTGGAGTCTGGGGTGGCGGGCTCAAGCATTCCTAGCGGGTTCCGGAGCAGTCTGGGAAAATTGTGTAAAAAAAGCATTTTAATGTTAAATAGTGATGCTAAAATTTTCGCAAAATCGGCCAAATCTCGGTTTTGAATCAAGCCGGAAAAGACTCAAAATTGATGAACTCCTTACATTGCACAAAACTTTTGATCTGAAATGCGTTGTTCGACCTCTGCTAATTACATAGCGCAGCAACGGGTCGCTGCGAATATGATATAGAATAATGTATCAATGAAAATTTTATTCTCATCGTTTTCAGGCCCATTTGTGCCCTTCTTATTAAGAAGATGCAGTTCAGAAAACAGGAAATGCGCAAAAATATAAGAGAATTTGGCCATTTCTTTCATTTAAAATAGGATTAGGTGTCCTTATAAAGAAAGACAAACAAAGTAAAGAATAGACAAACTGGTAAACAAAGGACAAACAAAGCAGAGAATAGACAAACTGGTACACAATCATTCTCGCACTTTTACTATTAAGCTCAACAAGTGTGCGCAGTTTCATTCAACGAACAAATAGTGCATCAATTTACTGAATATATGTGAAGTGCTGGATTATTTTAGTTGATTTGAGCTTTTAAATTCATTAGATCTCATAATAACAATAAATAATAATGACTCGGCACGAAGCGCCGGAAAATTTTGACGTTTTTGAACTCAGTTTTCTGGACACTTAATTACATCACAAAAATCAACAATATTTCTGAAAACTTTCGAGGGGGCATGTGCCCCCAATGCCCCTGGCTACGCCTATGAGTGTTACATCGGAACAGCTGTTCAGTGGCGCTAGAATCATTACGACCTCTCAAAAATAGGGTACATGACGAAAAAACAGAACGACTCTTATTTTTAAAATATAATTTACCCGAAAAAGAATTTGCATACTAGGTTTTAATCTATAAACTTTTGAGTAATAAAAGATTGAATCGCTGCTTCATGTCTTTACTAAATTTTATAACTTCGATTTTCAACTCTACCTTAACAAAACCGATAACCGACTTCCAAAAAAGATCGGTTCCGGTTCCGGTTCTTAGAAAATCAAAAAATCGGTTCCGGTTCTTAGAAAATCAAAAAATCGGTTCTCGGTTCCGGTTCCAAAAAAATGGTCGGTTAGAGCCGGTTCCGGTTCCGGTTAACCGGCACATCCCTACTACATATATAGAAAAACATTCAGTTAAGACGGTTTAGTCAATAAAGAATAAGGCAAGACATGCGAGTGGAGGGGATTCGGGGTCTAGACCAGCAGAATACAAAACTGGGAAATGAGGAACTGTGGATTCACGTTAGTTTAATGGTAATTTAGCATTTAATTCTTTATTGGCGCAAAAAGATCTCTCTGGCTGACTCCCCCCACGATCAGACAAGCTGTGTAAATATTAATGTGACCACTCAAGAGCATGGAGTCTCAGGACCCTTTAGGTTACAAAATACCGCCAGTCTCCAGAATTGAATTTGAAGTTTGTTTTGCAATTTTTCGTGATTTAGACCCACCAGACCCTTCCAGAATTCAAGTACTGCTTAGTGCACAAGTAGAGATGTGACCATAGGTGCATAAGGTCAGGGTCGGCAGGGGAGGGGGTAAAATCTAAAAATCCAAAACAATTAATTTAACGTCCGCAATTTTTTTGCTGGGTTAAACGACCAAAATGGTCATGGTCAAAATAGCCTCCGAAACGTTTTTGTGGTAATTTCGCATTTTAAAAGCATTTCTAGCCCATTTTGACTGCATTATATCACCTTAAAAACTGAAAAACGCAGAAATTAATCGATTTTTGGTGTTTTTTGGGATAGAAAATACGAAAAATTTTGACATTTCTACTGCTTTTGACCTCAAAAATGATGCAAAAACTGTTCCGTCGGCTCAAAATCGCCAAATAGTACCTGTCTGGCTGAGCTTTCAGCGAAGGGTAACAACCCCAACCCCCATAAGCATGTACGGATGCGACTCATTAAAACAAAAAAAGCAAAGTGATATGCTACGACGCATAAATGTAAAGAATAAGGTATACGTTTCGCTCACATTAGCGGGAACGCAGCATTGCCAGCGAAACCGAGACTCATGCCACCGCCCGCCATAGCAGTGCCGCGAGACAAAACAAAGTCGGCATGGCGTTTGCTCTCAAAGTGCATTTTCGACTGCATGCCGTTGACGAACGAGAGATCGCACACCTCGCAATAAGTGGTGAAATTGGGTGAGGAAAAATCCATGCCACCCGCTCCCATTGGAGCAACGCCCATCAGCGGAAATGTGTCATCGGCAAAGCCAAAATCCTGCTGTTGTGGCCCCTAGCAATCGATTATACAGTCAAACAGTGTTTTTTTGAACAAGGTCCTTTTGTACATGTACAAAGATGGTCCTTGAAAGCCTTTGTAAATTTTGTACACACAAATTTTTGGTTACTATAATATGGTACAGTAGCGATTTTAATGTGGTAAAAACAGAGTTTGGTAGTGTATTTTAGCTAATTTCTAGGTTTCTGAGGGCTAAAATCACTAAGAATCCACCATTATAAAGATATGTAGAAAACAAACAATTGCTAAATTTTGCAAATTTCTGACCTTTTTTGCAGTTTTTGTCTTCCCAAAAGCTTTGTACATGTACAAAGACCGTCCCGAAAAGTCTTTGTACATCGGGAAAAATCTTTGCCGAATACAAAAAACGAGCAGTCAAACCCCTCTAATTAACACCATGTTGACAAAAGGGGATCCGTGTTGACTAATCGAGTGTGCTTACTAATGGAGTTGACGTTTATTTACATGCTTCCAAGTCACACGGCGTTACTACAGTCGTAATTTCTATAATACGGCAGGACGTTAGTGTATATGTCTTATTTATCATTTTGCTTATTATGCGGGTTGCCACATATGTAACTGTGATTAAGCATAGCAGTTTGGTAGGGACCAAAGGGAAGGTATTTATCCAGCGGGAGCGTCTTCATTAACGAGATTCAACCATACATGATCTCGGGGAGAAGGGTTGGGGGCAGTGATCGGACCGAGGGTACTTTTTGGACCCTCGGCCTCGGCCGAGGCGAGGCGACTTAAAATCCTTGCCTCGGCCGAGGCCGGGCCGAGGCCAGGCCGGGGTAATGCCGAGGGTCAAGCTTATATACCTATACCCATAAATAGTACTCTTAGAATATTTTGTATGTACATGAGCTAGAGAATAATCGTAATATTTAACACTTTATCGAACTAAAACAAATGTGTATTGGTCGTTGGCCAGAATTTTTATTTTCAATCTGATGAAGCAGATAATTCATCAACGAAATCTAGATCATCTGAATCAAAGTTATGTAGCCTCATCCATTTCGCCTTGTTGTGCTATCGCGTCAACGTCGTCGTCATCAGCCTTTATCAGGTTCTTTAAAGTCACACTCAGTGATCGGACCGAGGCCTCGGCAAGCTCCTCGGCGTTTTTTAGAGCCTCGGCCTCGGCGCCGAGGGCGAAGCTGAAAAGTGCCGAGGCGCCGAGGAGTTAAAATCAAATTTGAATAAGTTTAATATATCCGTTAAATATTAACTATTTAGAATGCATCTGCAGTATACAGGCTGTTTCTTACCTATTGGCTTTTCTTATGGTTTGGGCGCGTACCCAGTTACAAGTTACATACAGCAAAGAATCCTGAATTGATATCCATATTATGACTAAGTTTTATTTCTCCATGCTCGCTGCATGAATCGGAAAGAACAGTGCAGAGAAAATAATCGTAATATTAAACACTTTATCTAACTGAAATAAATGTTTATTGTTGTTAGCCAGAATTCTGATTTTAATCTGATGAAGCAGATAATTCATCATCAAAATCTAGATCACTGAATCAGAGTTAGCCTCATCCATTTCGCCTTGTTGTGCTACCGCGTCGTCGTCATCGTTTATCAGATTCTTTAAAGTCACACTATTATAACCAACTGCTTTGAGATTATGCTTTACAAAAGGAGTTTTTTGAACATTTGTCACGTCATTCATTCACCACAGCTTTTCTATTCTTCCACCGCATTGTCATGAATTATTTTTATTTTAGAGGTTTTGTGTATCCAGTATCACTGATTAGAGTATCCTGCCGACCTTCCTGCATAGCATATAGTTCCTATTTTAACCTTAACGTAGAGCTCAGGCTCGTATACAGAGAGGATTGGGGGAAAGTGCCCCTTTCGAAATAAAATGTGAGAATAATCGCGAAAGACTTTCGCGCTTCGCGTTGAATTTCACAGTGATTAATTTGTACAACCCAAAGCGTCTTTTTCGCTACATGGATCTGGAAGTACAGTCGCTACATGCAGAGGCGGATTTAAGGGGGGCGGCCGCTCCCCATTGGCCAAAATATTTGGCGAGATAAAGAATGGATTATGCAATTTGCAATGATTTTTTTGGTCGTCAGTGACCATAATTTCTCAAATTTTTCGGCGCAACGCGCCGGATGATACCTATTAATGACATTTATTTACTTTCTTGAAAGCGACCGGGACCCGGCTTCCCAAAAGGTGCAACTTAGTCCTAAATTCCGTTTTACGGGAAACGCCAAAATTTTCACGAGTTACGAATTACGACTAAGCGTTAAAAGCACACACATGCGTGGGAAGTTTGGAGGGTATGCACCACCTCAGAAGTTGAAATACCCCCCAGAAATCAAAATTCTGCTAAAAATTAAAACGTTAAAATTACTATTACCTTGCGTCTTTGACATTGGATGGCTCCGAAAAACGTCGAAAAATCTTTCTTCGAAAACAGACCCTATTAAGACATTTATTGACTTTATAAAAGTTTCACCACCACCCCCAAAAGTTACGACTGCCCACCTACGGTTACGAGTAACGAGCAACGGGTTAAGAATTCGTATTACGAGGATTTCACCAAGATTTCCGTAGGACTCATAAAAACTCATTTTTTACGAGTACTTTTTGAACCTTTTCGAGTACTCGTAATAAAATGTATATCTTTTATTGCATATGACATTCTTCGTTAGTCATTGTCTCTGTTTTAAACAGCATAATTGTAATTAATTGCAGATTTTATGCCGCTCGATAGAAAAACACAGAAAGTGTTAAGAAATGTTTGGGATTTAGTCAACAAGAATTAATAAGCTTTCTCAGAAAATTTATAACTTTAAATAAAAACGAAAATAATGATATCAGTAATAATAATAATAATGACGATAATAACAATAATAATAATGATAATAATAATAATAATAATAATAATAAGAATATTACTAATAATAATAATAATAATAATTATTATTATTATTATAATACTAATACTAATAATAATCATCATAACAATAATAAAAATAGTAATAATTTTTATTATTATTATCATTATTACTATTATAATTTATAAACGAAATCAATTAAATCAGATTCAGAGACGTTGCGAAGCTAAAAGTATATCACAGCTTTTTATTTCAATTTTCGAAGTTAACAAAATCATTCTTAGTTGTCATTAATACGTACATAAAATATGCAGTCGGCTCTTTACCGAAGGAAGTGCGATGGAATTCTAATTTTCAGAAATCTAATCAAAAATGTCTGATTTCCGCAATTCATGAAAAAATGTCTAAGTGATTGTAATATTTTTCATAAAAAAAGCTGCGAACATCACTAACAAGGGCTAAAGAAATAAATTTCGAATTACTTCTCGAGAATGCAGCTTAAGAATCGAATTTTATGGGATTTCTCTAGAACATTTTTTGAAAAATATATATTTTTAATGCTAATCTTCTTACCCTTTACATGTGCTGCCAGTAAATGTATTATGTAGGTGTGTGTGTGCACGAAAGCTGAAACAAATTGAGAAAAACAAATCAGAAAACTATTAAACGCACTAGTCTGCCACCTCTTTACGAGTCCTATGGACCTCTTTTGATCCGTGATAATATTACAATATTTACGAATCTTTTCACTCGTAACATTCGATCGTAATATCTGGTGAAACCGCCCAGCCGTTATTCGTGAAAAAGCACTCGTAAAAAGTACTCGTAGAACTCGTAACTCGTAGCCCGTGGCTCGCGAATCTCAGTTTTTGGTGAAACGGAAATTTGTAGCCACCTCGTAGCCCGTACTCGTGAAACCGTCACCCGTAACTCGTAACTCGTAGCTTTGTAATGAAACCGCGCCCTGGAAGCCCTTTCCTGTTCATGTAGGTTTCAAAACAGCTTTAACAGCAGAAACAGCTATTTTTGCATAGTTTTCTTCTATTTTCAATAAAAAATTTCAATGTTTCGCATCAAATGCTATAAATACAGGAAATCAAGCAGTAAATCATGCTTCTAGACGTCTGTCCGCCTTAATTTTGCAAATTTTTCGGCGCTTCGCGCCAGATTTTTGTTAATGTCTTAGAAATTTAAGGATTTTTTCGCACGAAATTGTCGAAAATTCTAAAATTTTAAGAAAAATATGACTCAAAAGTGATTTTATGTAAAAGTATACAATGTAAAACACCGAAAAATGCTATTTCGCGCGTTAAGGGCAAAATTTTGAATCTGTTTTTGACTTTTTTGGAAAAGTTTGTATACCGCCCCCTTCCCGCTACTGGATGGATCAGAATGTACAGTAATTCTCGCATTTGTCTGCTACCATAAAACGTTCAAAAACTCTTTTTTGTAAAGCACAATCTCAAAGTAGTTGGTTATAATAGTGTGTGGGGGTTTGATCCCCCAGAATTTTATTCATCCCCAAGAATTCGTGATTTTTTAAATGTTACCGAAAATTCATAGAAAAGGTGCTTCTTTAAGCGTTTTAGGACTATCTACGTATTTGCTCAAAAGTGTCTTATTTCCGGCGCTTCGCGCCATACACTCATGTTTCGACAATATTTTGTTCAACTTATTCGACTTTTTTCAATTTGTTCAAATTTTTTTGTTTTTATGCTTTAGAACGATAGAGCATAGTCAGAAACGCCGGAAAACGATGTTTTTGACGCGAACACATCATTTTTGGGCCCAGAAAAAGCACTTTAAAATTTCACCCCCCCCCCAATTCCCATCTGTGTATGCCTGGATTCAACTGCATATAAATTTAAGAACATTTCAAGCCGAATTATGCCATTCCGATTTACTAGGACCATCAAATAAAGTCTTTCCATTAATATCAATTAATTTAATCAACTTTAGAGTGACAGATGATATCGTCAATTATCTCTATCTCATACTGAATCCGTTTAAAAGTCCCTGCCTATTTCGATAAATAACCAATCCTTACGATGCATTGAAACCCCCAGAAATTTTTTCACCACCACCCCAGAATTCGCGACTTTCCAAAAGTTTTCAAAAAATTCGTAGAAAAGGTGCCTTTTCAAGCGTTTTAGCTATCTAATTGCTCAAAGTTCAAATTTTCGGTACTTCAGGCCATATACTCACTTTGAGACTACACTTTATTCAATTTATTCGATTTGTTTGATTTATTTCGAAATTTTCATGCTTTAGACAAATAGAGCATCGTCAGAAAAGCTGAAAAACGATGTTGTTGATGCGTATACGCCATTTTTGAGCCCCCAGAATTCCCATGCTGTGCGTGTCTGGGTGTAACACGTGTGCATACATTACATACCATTATAAATGAATCCTGAGGCCTGCCCATTGGGCCACCAAAAGCAGCGTGTGGCGCCGGACCCCTTTGTGGCGCCATCATGGGCATCCGAGGAGCGCCGTCAATCAGCTGAGATGGCAAGGGAAATCGAGGACCCGGAGTCATATGCTGCGGATATGTGCTCATGGGTGACTGTAACAGCGCCCGGCCTTGTTTGCTTGCCGGTTGACCGAGCAAGCTATCATTCACTGCTCCACGCTTGGTCGGGTCTGCGGGTCAACGTAGGGTGCATTTTTAACACACGTAAGTCATTAGAACCAAAATCATTCAAAAACTACATATGAAGGCTTTTGCTATACATTTTGAAAGTGACCCGAAATCGAATAAGCTTTAATTTACTTTTCGCACTACAAGTAAAGCGGTAGTTAATGATCGATCGGAGCGGCTTTTCAGCCAAGGATTCGTTGGGCACATCATAGGTAGCGCGATAGCGCTACCTATAATATACTTGGCCATCCTTTTTCTTATATGTTTTTCACAGCGAGTGTGAAATTTGTGTCCCCCCTCACAGCTACAACGGCACACATCTGAGAGGTGCGGTTTTTTTTAAAAAGGTAGATAATAAAAAAACTTAGTGCCCCCATTTTTTTCTTGTTTACACTCAATATCGAGCGCGTCGTGAGTGTGTAAAGTTTACACCAAAAATTCAAATAATTTGCGGAGGGCCAATATTTTTTAAAAAATGTTTTCCCTAATTAGTAGGTTACGAATCTAGTCTTAAAATTTCTTTACACTCATTGGTTGTTGCACCGGAGTGTAAATTAGACGGTTTTTTACAGTTTTCATGTGGCCAAGCATATCTAACTCAGTTTTACATTCTATGCAGTCTGATTGGTTTCAAAATGTAGACGGTTAAAAAATATAGGGGAGACTTTTTTAAATTTTTTTTAAAGTAATATTCTCGAATTTAGAGGCGGTTTATTGTAAAGAGTCTGGGACAAAAAAATCTTTCCCTGCCATATTCTCCACTTGGTAGACAAAACGTGGTAACTACCCCTTAAAATGTGCCTCGTCTTAAGCGCTACACGTCAAAATTTATTTTGTTTCTTTCTAATCAATGTTGCGTTATTAGTGCAAGTGTAAACTTTACACTGAAAAATTTTTTCCGCCCATAGCGTCGTGGATGATGAACTTTTTTTAAAAAATGTCTTCCCTAATTAGTAGGTTACGAATCTGGTCTTAAAATTTCTTTACACTCATTGGTTGTTGCACAGGAGTGTAAATTAGACGGTTTTTTACTGTTTTCATGTGCAAGAGCATATCTAACTTAGTTTTACATTCTATGCAGTCTGATTGGTTTCAAAACGTAGACGGTTATAAAATCTAGGAGAAACTTTTTTATTTTTTCTTAAAAGGTAATATTTTCGAATTTAGAGGCGGTTTATTGTAAAGAGTCTGAGACAAAAAATATTTTTTTCCTGCCATATTCTCTACATAGTAGAAAGAACGTGGTAACTACCTTTAAAATCTGCCTCGTCTTAAGCGCTACACGTCAAAATTTATTTTGTTTCTTTACAATCAATATTCTGTTATTAATGCAGGTGTAGACTTTACACTGAAAAAATTTTTCCGCCCAGAGCGTCGTGGATGATGAATTTTTTAAAAATGTTCTCTGTGAGTTCAGAATAACGAATCTGACCTTCAAAGTTTTCTACAATCAATACACAGTACCAGGGGTTTAAACTTTACACTCTGGTGGATGAGTAAAAAAACAGATTTTGTCCAAGATTTCTCTGCCAACTTTTTTCGCTTATGAGTTAACATAATTTAAATGGATAAAAATAAAGTAACTTTTAATGGCTACATGTCGAATTAAACCGCGTTCAAAAAAACGTAATATTGAGTTGTTTATGGGGGTGTAACGTTCGAAATCTGAGGTGTAAAATGGGCGAAAAAACAGGTTTTTTCGTATTTAATTGGTAAATCATATCAAATATTTTGCGGAACATAAGCTTGGCACATACAAACGTACTACAATCAAAGGGCTACAAACTGGCCCAAACCGAATTCATTTACACTCAATGGAGCGTTCGGTTCAGATTTTTAAAGTTTACAATGTGGTGGACAGTGAAAAATACGTGTTTGTCCATATTTTTGTCCGCCACCCCTTAAAAGTACTTTTATTTTTATCCTATTCGACCTCTACCGACTTTCACTTCATATTTTTGTTCGCCACCCCTTAGAAAGTACTTTAATTTTATCCTATTCGACCTCTCCCGACTTCTGAACAGAGAAAGTGGAGTGTAAATAAATTCGGTTTGGGCCAGGTTGTAGCCCTTTGATTGTAGTACGTTTGTATGTGCCAAACTCATGTTTGTAAACTTTACTCTGAAAAAATTTTTTGGGAAAAAAATCGGTTTGGGTTTTTTTTTGAAACAGATGAAAAAAAACCGATTGATTGCCCCAGATGTACATTCTTGTGCTAAATTTCCATACGCACGTACACGACCGTTAAGCGCAACACTTAAGCGAGTCGCCCGGGACCACCTTCCCTAAAAATTATCATATTTTTCATTCCTTTCCCACACATATTTTCAATCAAAATCCGGGATAGGAAAATGGGCACTCGGGCTTAATGCGACTTGAGTACGAATTCATATGTGTGTTATCATATCTTACGTGTGTTAAAAGATCATACATATGTGAGTGTCTCATATTTGTGCCTGTCTCGTTTGTACATACCTTTACCGTAAACTTTTGCCCATAGACCTATTGTCGTATTCATAGATCCTTTTCATATCTCTTGGTTCGTGTTGTTAAGCCTCTTTTTCCGCGTCATGTTAAAACTGTGTGCGAGCGCAGTTTTGACAGGCACTTTAAGATTTTACATTTTTACAATTAGTTTTTTGAGCTTGAGAGCCTCTCCGCCAGCTTCCGCGCTGAGCGTATCTTCTTTTTCTTCTCGTCGCCGTACGTGAGCAGACTCCGTACGTGAGCAGACTCCATACGTGCCTTTTTATCTCCTTGGCTGCAGAACTCGTCTGTTAGTTTTCCTGCGTAGTGTGCACGCTTCTTTTCGCCGTACGCTTTGTTTTTAATCATTCGTGTTTGTGCCAATTGGCATCAGTTGTTGTATGCCTTTGGTAGGGCTTTGTGCCCTTGTTTAATTACATTGTTTGATTTTACCCGATTAGCGTAACACGACGGTCAGCAGCATGTATCCTCCATGCTGTCGCTTTTTAATTGCTTCATAATTTTTCTGTCCAAAAAATATTGTAAAAATTAATTATTTAATAAACGATGCTGTGCTCGGTTAAATCTCCGTGCTGTTGAATTCTGTCCTTGTGCTACACTATACTTAGGAACCCTTAATATTTTCAAGCACCGGAATTCGGTCCAAAACAAGTTAAATAATAATCTTTTTGAGCCCTCAATTAGTTTTCCGGGGAACTTACTCTAATTAGGGTACTTAATCTCAACAGGGTTAAGTCAGTAAGTTTCACTAGGTGCGTGCGTAGAGGGCCGGGCTACCTTGAATAGGCCGGGCCGCTTACCCCCGAATCGCCGGCTGATGATCGACCTCCTAAAAAGGGCGAGAACCCCCGTGTGAGCGCATAAGCTTGAGATTCGGGTTAAGTAAGCGACGTAGCTTGAGTCTACGTTTACACATCTGATATTTATTTGTCCTTGGGCCATTGTGGAGACTTAATTTTTTCATAAATGTTGATCGTATTATCAGAATTACGAAACCGACTGAAATTTTCTTTAAACTCTGCTGTTGTGTAAAGTTTACACTGCCTATTAACTCAACTCTTGTTCTAGAGCCTTGCGGAAGCTTAATTTTTTTCAAAATGTTCTACGTAAAAACAGAATTGAGAATCTGACTATTAGTTTTCTCTACACCTAGTAGTTGTGTGAATTTTGCACAAATCATTTGTTGTTAAAATGTAGTTTAAACTACAAATTTATTTTACTTCCAAATCTGAGCGTTAGTGTTCCTTACACTTGATATTTTCGTAAAGTTAATGCTGAAAAACTTTGTACTGTTAAAATAATGTAAGGTTGTCTTGTTTGAAAAGGATAATGCTGATGTTAAGAACATTATTGTTTTCCGTGTCCTTGGACTGCTGTCATTATAATGGCATGTTACTGTATGTGTTTACTGACTGATGCACTTAAATCATACTAATTAAAAGTGGGGTACTAGCAAAGAAAAATGCTACGATGGAACAAAAAAGATGAATATACTTGGAATTGTGGATTATTAAGGATGTAAAAGGAGGGGACTAGGAAAAATCTACCTTAAGTCGCAAAATCTGCTAAAAATCAGACTTTCTCAAAGCAACGCAAAAAAATCGATGTATATTCTGCGGCCAACAGATTAAAATAAATATTTAACCATAAAAATGATTGAAAAAGCAGCACGTTAGCTATGCAGTAGCTATGGGAAATGATATTGAGTAAACTAACAGTCTTCTAAGCCTATTGGATGAAATAGCAAACATCGAAGACAATTGGAGACATGGTTGGTTTAAAACAGTAGGAAACGCGAAAGTTGACTTGAAACAGACTAAATGTAGATACACTAGCATGCCTGAAACGATTGTGTGCACTAATCAATCGCCCCTGCTTTGCTTGCTATAATGCTCTTAACAAAATAAAACAACTTTAAATACAATACCTCTTAGTTTTCTATCAATCAGGTGCCAGCAATTTAAAAAAGTAACCTTGATAGATTTCGTACACTCTTATCTGAAACTTCGAACATTATTTAAAAAAGACACTTTTCAGAGGCCGCAGAATATACATCGATTTTTTGCGTTGCTTAGAGGAAGTCTGATTTTTAGCAGATTTTGCGACTTAAGGTGGATTTTTCCTAGTCCACTCCTTTAACATCCTTAATAATCCACAATTCCAAGTATATTCATCTTTTTTGTTCCATCGGAGCATTTTTCTTTGCTAGTAATATATTATACGATGTCGGTCGGCCACTCCATCCCCCAAAATCATCAATTTCGACCTCTACTCGATTTTTTAGCAAAAACTCGCATTTTGTGGCAATTTTCAAATCATTCTCCCCAATTTTGGGTCTAAATTAGATGTCATTTACTTTCCCACAAGAATGGCCAAGAGCCATACATGATCACGAGAGCGGGAGCTTCAACACCTAGAATTCGTGATTTTTCAAAATTTTCCTAAAAACTCGTTAAAAAAAGTTTTTAAGCGTTTTTCGCTATCTGTTTGCTAAAAAAATCAAATTTCCGGCGTTTCGCGCCATAAACTCATTTTTTGACTATATTTTGTCCAATTTAATAAAATTTTTCTGATATTTTTCCAAAACTAATTAGGTTTCTACACTTTAGAAAGATAGAGCATCGTCAGAAACGCCGAAAACGATATTTTCGACGCGCACCAGACGGATTGGAAAACAAAAATTTCAAAAAAGAATAAATTTTATCCATAAAATTGGGCAAAGGCAAGGGCCGATTCAGGGTGCGGGGCGCCACCTGATTGCCTTTACATAATTTATGAAGCTAATATGAAATCCCTTGAACGCTGTAACAGAATCCTACAATTAAACGTTGCTGACTACCTAAACGCGTGCCTCAAAATTATACCACTTAGCAATAACTTACAGATTTAATAATAAATTATTGTCATAAATATTTAGTTGAGAAAATGACTCTTCATTTAAAGCGGAAATGACGGGCAGCGCTGAAGTAAGAAATGAACTAGTCCACGACTCTGAAGATTTTTTTCAAAAAAATGATCTAAAAGAAAGATGTATATGTATATAAAAGAGTGAGTCCACGACGAAATAGAAAGTATCATCTCATCATCTAATACTTGATTTTATTTACATAGTAAAATCATCTAAGATACAAAGGACCTAATTCATGATAATATGAGAGCATCATCAAGCTACAGTCCGAATATTCCATTCATTCATTACCTTGCTGAACAGGATTGACGATGGTAAACTGCAATTTGCCCCAGCCTTCGGGTGGGGCACTAATGCGACCTTTGTCCTGAGTCAATATTCGCATTATTCCGGTTTCTGGATTTCTATACAAGAAACAGGTATTTAAAAATACGTTAAAATAAATTCAAAGCACTTGTCTATGTTGCATACTTGTATTTTATCGCTGTCGCAGAAGGAAACTGTACATGCAATGTTTCCATGGATAACTTCCCCTCGGCATCAAGCATCAATTCAAAGCATTTTTTGAAAGCGCCGGCCTTGTCATTGCAAACCGTAATGTAGTTCGAATTACTAGTAACTGTCTGCGTTTCTTTATTCATAGTAGCGAGCGATATACACTTAAATCAGATAATCAATGTAATATCATCCTGTACTCACGAGTATAAATCAATTAAAGATTATATAGCTCAGCTAGAGACGACAAAAGGTTATGATAATAATAATAATAATAGTATAAGTAATAGTAGTAGTAATAATAATAGTAATAATATAAATAATAATAAAAATAATAATAAAAATAATAATAATAATAATAATAATAATAATAATGACAATAATAAAGCGAAGGACGAGAAATGAGTAAATGTAAAAAGCGAATAGGTTAGGTATACTTTTATACATACATGTAACGGCTCGAAATTTGTGGGAAGTATCCCCGGCCATTTTCAGGAGGGGGAATAAATAACCTCTGGCCAAAAAATTCATTTTCCCCCAAAAATCAGGGATAGGGTCAAGAATTTTCTGACTTTGGGACAATGGGGGACGTCCGACTCTGGGTGGCGGATCCCCTATATGCTGTCACATCATAGAAATCCAAAGTTATCCTGCAGCTTTGACGCATTCTTTCGTAAAATATACCTAACAGCCATTTAAATCGAAGGCACCCGTATGCACTTTACAGCCTATCAAATTTTAACTTTTTTGTCGAAAGAATGTTTTCAAAATTTAGCTGCTGCAATAATCAGCAACACGAATGTCGAACTTAGGTACCTATGTAGGTAAACAATCAAATATGATAACATCTAGAAATGAATGAAAATGGGTTTGGATAGTCGAACAATTCTTCGCAGCACATGTTTTGGAACTTATCCTGTAAGTAAGTTTTCTGTTTATATTTTTCTCAGGCCTAGGCGCAGTTTTAGATAAAATAGAATTTTAGGCTACTTAGGTGAATATTAGATAATAAGGAGAAATTTTATTCGCTTCGACGAAAACACATACCTAGTGAAAAAAGACGATGCATTAAAAAATAAGCACGATTTAAAAACATCAACTGAACAAAAGACATCATAGTCGACATACTAAAGACGCGCAAAAATGCAGACTACAAGAAAGTCGAAGAAAGTGGGGTAAAAAGTAAAGGCAATACGCGGATTGCGCTTATTTACGAAATGAACGAATGTCGAACTTATAACGTAAAAGGTAAAATCCGAAAACAGAAATGGAAAATGGGCAAAATCCGGAAATGGAAAAATTAAAAAATGGCTTAAATCCGGAAATGGAAAATGGAAAACTGGGTAGAAGTCAGAAAATGGAAAAACGGGTAAAATCTGGGAAATGAAAAATTTTCCATTTTCGAATTTTTTCACAAAAAATTATGGATAGTTTGATTTCCTCCGTTAAAATTTCGTATTCATTGCCAAGATGGAAAATCGCCGGACAATGGGAAAAATGCAGGGTTAACAAGCATACACTTAAGAGGGGGATCCCCCACCCAAAGTCAGTCAGTCGTCCTGCCCTCATCCAAAGTCGGTCATCCCCCATCAACCAAAGCCGGAACATTTTTAGCCCCCTAATTTTTAGGAAAACTCACATTTTTTGACCATTTTAACGTATTTTTCAGCCATTTTCCGACACCCTCCCCTCTAAAATTGGCCAGGGACCCCCTACCCAAAATTTCAAGCCTTTACATGTATGTTGGCAAGACTGGGTTTTCCGTGTTTTAGTTTTTATTATACTCTTGCATCCTTCGTAATTGTCGCGTTTCAGCAATAAGTAAATCATAAAATCATTTCATAAAACGTATTTTGCATTAAAAAATTGTCCAAATCCGTGCAGAAGATGAGGATTTTTTATAGCAGCGAAATTCTAGGTAGAGATAAAAATCAAGTTGGCATTGTTGATCCGCACCCGACCCGCAAAAGTCAGGGTATTAGGCAATCCGCAGGGTCCAACCCGCAGCCCACACATGTCAGGGGTCTGTACGACCCAACCCCGAGAAACCTAGGATTTTGAACAGTTTTTACTGAGTCACTCGTAATGACAAGACGGACTTCGTAGATGGCCAAAAATCTAATTTTACGTATGTTTAAGCGTCAAGATAGAAATTTGTCTTGAATTTCACGCTAAATATCATACGTAATTTTTAAAGAAATAATAGGCCTATTGTTGACTGTGGAATGGGCGCTAAACTAAGATTTTTTACCATCTTTAACCGTTTTGGACTTTAACCACAACTTCATAGGAGCAAACAATTGGTACCCAAAGAAAGCTATTCTCATGTTGACTTTTTTTGTTCGGTTTTAGTATCCCCACTCGCAGCTAAATCAACGAAACGGTCATTAAGCAAAGCGGCTGGAAATATTGGCATTTACCACCACAACCCGTCAAATTTTACCTTTAAATAATTTCCTCTTCCGAGAACATTTCGCAGGTTGGGTTTTCGGGTAGGATTGTCAGGTCCCGAACTTTTATCTCTACTTCTAGAACAATCTCGATAAAAAGCAGCAATTGGCGATAAAAAATGGGGAAAAACGGTGTCGCCTGCTCCTGTGCTTACTTACTTACGGGGTTGCTAAGTAGCTGTCCAAAAAACCCAATATTTAGCTCAGAAAACCCAAAAAAGCCCCAATCAGCTCAGAAAACCTCAGAAAAACCCAAACAATTTATAAAAATTGCACAAAAAACCCCAATTTCGGGATTGGCTATTTCGTGCATTATTTAAAAGAAAATCGTCATTGTCATTGGCGCATCAGCAGACCTTTTCTTGTTTTCTCAAAAAGGCTACACTTGCATAAACTATTTATTCAATAAACTCAAGAACATTGTCAAATGAATCATCGGACTGACACGTTTCGACCAGCGGTGCGCTTAAGTGATCATATGTTGACTGATTAAACATCTCTATGTTGAACAAGATTCTTCACGCGCAACTGAATCGCAACGAACATGTAAAATACTACCAAACATTTATATATACTTTCATGCGGTTTCGCAGATCAGATTTACCATTATTCATTACAGAAAACACACGTTCCTCAAAGGCATTTGAAAATGGTAATGACAATATGGATGAAGCAAAATGAACAATATGTTGATAACGAGATTCACCAACTCACCAACGGCAAAAATTTTAGCCTATTTTTCGCCAAAAAAGCAAGGGTGGGAAGGAAAAAACAATTCTCGAATTCCATTGATAGGGCAGTGTCTTCTATCCCCCTGGACACGGGCCAGATCACAAACAACAAAACGACATGACTTTAGACTAGTACATATAATGGCGGTGGTTGGTACACTTTGTGTATAAAAATTTTGCTCTCTACTAGGAATTATTACGATCAGTAATATGGTATTCCTGTTAAAACTTGATTTTCCTACCTCCAGTAGAAATAGGTCCGTATCCAGGATTTTGTTTTGGGAAGGGCAGGACCAAAACTTTTAAAAACATAAGGGGCAACAGAGGATGAAGTAAAAAAAGACGTTTTTCGATCACTAGAGCTGTACACTTTGAAAATTTTGCTATTCAGATGCTTTAAAAAAACTGAGCAGAACAGAAGGCATAGATGCAAAATACGCTAGAGTTTGTATATAGACTAAAATGTCCGTTTTGCGGGGGCAGGTGCCCCTTTTTTATGGATAAGGGCCTGAGTAGAACATTTTAGCCAATTTTCGAAGTAGCTTTTAACAAAAAAACTCAATCATTTATCAATTTTGTGCAACAAAAATTGTCTAAATCCGCGCAGAAAATAAGGGTTTTTCAGTCATAGTGAAGTTCTAGAGCAAGTTGGGGACCAGAGTGCTGCGATCAATGGAGCGCAGCCCGAACATCAATAACAAACAATATGTAATAAAATTAAATCATTCCAGCACAGAGCGCCTTAAAACTGAGATTTTTCCTCTCTAAAACGCATTTTTGCATCACAAAGATTTTCCACAAACGTCAACCAAGCCCACAGATTTTTCCATTTTTCAAAATTCCGGTTGACAAATAGACAAAAAAGTGGAAAAAAACGGTGCAGTGCAGTAAGTAAAACATTGACATGAAACATGCAGAATTTTCCTCATTGAGAGGCTAAATATACACTCTAATATAGATTGGCGTCAATCAGCAATAGAGATGAAAATCGGGTTGGCATTTTTGACCTGCACCCGACCCGCAAGAGTCAGGGCACCAGCGAACCCGCAGGGTCCAACCCGCAGCCCGCACATGTCAGAGGTCTGTAGGACCTGACCAGAAAAAACCCGAGGATTTCGATCAGTTTCTACTGAGTCATAATGACAAGACAAAGTTCATAGATGGCCACAAAATTTGATTTTACTTACGTTTTTTAAGCGTCAAAATGAAAGTTTCCTCTGAATTTTACCCTAACAAAATCGACTTCCTTTTTTAAGGAAATAGAGGCATACTTATAGAATCAGGGACCTATCTTTTCTACATGCAACAGTAAAGTATAATGCGCGAGCGACAAACTATCGTATAATAGCCGGTGCGCGACTCATTTAGAATTCATTTTGGTGCGGCGCATGCATAAGAATGAGGCGAAAATAATGAACTGAACTTCACAACGTATTTAGCTGCAAGTCGTTGAGCCTCTCTCTTAAATTCAGTTGTTGCCAGAATTACGTTTAACTACACAAAAATATAATAGCCTGAATGAGCAACATATTCAAAATTGCAAAGATCAAAGTTATAAGGCAATGCCTTTCCGAATATCAATGAGATAAAGTTTATTGTTGCGAGGCTTTCTTCAATTCTGCTATATGGCAAATTCCCCTCTTGTTTAGAAATAATAATGCAAAAAGTAACAACATAAGTACAAGTTCAGACGGACGTTCGCATATCTTGCCTCATTGTCATGCGCAAGTACGAAAAATATACATCGTGAAGTTCAGTTAAGATTTCCGCTTCATTGTTTTGTTTTGCGTGCGCCGCGCCGAAATGAATTCTAAATGAGTTGCGCACCAGCTATTACATGATATAGTACGCCGCTCGCGCATTATACTCTACTGCTGCATGAAGAAAAGATAGGTCCTCGATTCTATAAGTATGCCGTAATGGCATGGGCCTACCTATTGTAAACTGCGGAATTGGCGATAAAAAACTAAAATTTTTACAGTTGATAGATTCGAAGCGAAGCAGCTGAAAGTATTGGCATTTATTACCAGATCCCATCAAATTTTACACAACTTTAAATAATTTCATCTGCTGGAAGATTTTGACTTTTCACAGAGCTTAAATAATGAAAAACTGTAACAGAGGGAATACATAAGATGGGCAGTAATTATATGCAGTCAACTGCCGGTAATATAGCATACAATGTAAAATTATATGCAGCCAAAAACCAGTGGCCTAGACTGCAGATAATATAGCACAAAACGTAAAATTATATGCAGTCAAAAACCAGCGTCCTAGACTGCAGGTAATATAGCATACAACGTAAAATTATATGCAGTCAAAAAAACAGCGGCTTACTGTGGGTAATATAGCACACAATGTGATATTATATGCAGTCAAGTTGAATGCATGTTGATATGTGAAGCTGGCGCTCTGCTCGCATTTTAACTTGTAGTAGATCATTTTAGAAGGCACTTTTATTTGAGATAGTCTGGCAGATTTGCTTCCTCACTAAAGAATGTTTTTTTGCGCTACATGAGTAGCAGCTTCAATAGCTGCCCAGTCACCCATTAGTGCATTTGATAGGCCATCGTAAGCTCTGGTCCTGCATGATAGATATTGAGTAGTTGTTGCTGTTCTTGTCCCTCATTTTGGGGAATTGTTTTATTGTAGTGGAAACAAAATGCTTTGTAAATATGTACTTACCAGTGAAAAGTAAGGTACATGCCTATGCTGTCTACATACTTTATTTTTAGCCATTTTGGCCCTTTTCCTGCGTTTAAATGTAATTTTATAGCTGACTCACCCATTTTGTCAATTATTGGACTAATACAGTAGGTAAAACAATTCCCAAGAATGATGGGAAGAGCAGCAACAGCTAGTGATCGACCGGGGCGACTTTTTTGGCCGGGGCTGGCCGGGGTCAGACAAGGAAAATATTATTGCATGACACATACTTAAGGTGGGCATAGGAAAAGAAATAATGAGCGACTGCTCCATTCAGTAGTAAATGGCAAGCGCAAAGTTAGGTGCGCCTTTTCATATCAAGTTTTATTACTATTTATGTCACAAGGAACAAATTTAGTCCAGTGTTTCATTGTCTGAATCATCAAGAAAGTCTATGTTGCTGCTATTAGCACACTCTATATCATTTGAATCTTTGCTACTGCTACTGCTGCTGTAGCGATTGGATGCAATAGGTATTGGATGTAATGAATGAGACATCACACATTCCCATAAGGGAGAGGGGTATTAACCCCCTCCCTGTCCAAGACACAAGTCACTGTCAGACGATTTTTAGTGAAAACCTTTTGAATTTTTTTAACCTAATTTTTTAGCATGGCAAAAGTGTACCTAATTATTAGAATTTAACGAAGTGATAAGTTATTTTAGAATATGAGCTAGAGTAAATAGATAAACTATCACTATAAAACATGCATGTAATCGCTTAAAATTTTATGAGGGTCCATCAGTATACATGTAACGGCTGGAAATCTAGGGTAGGGATCCCTCGCCATTTTTAGAAGGAGGGGGTCAGCGACTAGATCAAAAATGGTAAAAACTTATAAAAATAGCCAAAAAAGCGCAGGTTTTTGTCAAAAAATGGTAGAGGGTGGTCAAATATTTTCTGACTTTCAAGAAAGTTAAGGGCTTCAAAGCGTGGATGGGGGATGACCCAAACCCCTGTCACATGTACATTTCTCGGCCATTTTTAGGGGAAGGGATGGTAAACGGCTCCATTTTTGCAACCACTAACCTCCCTGAAAATCTTTAAAATAGTAGAATTTGCAATAAGAAATTCTACACTTTTTTACAGTTTTTGTTCTTCAAAAATCTATGTACATGTACAAAGATGGTCCTGAAACGTCTTTGTACACAGCAATAATCTTCGCCAAATACAAAAAGACCGTGCTTCTGAATGTGATAATTCGGCCTGAATTTAGTTGATAATATTAGTTCGGCGCGAAGTACCAAAATTTTTATGAGCTTTTGATGGAATTCACACATAAAACTCGACTGAGAAAGCTAAAACAAGTTTTACTACAAAATCAGAAATATTATAAAAATTGTAATATGCGAATTAAATGTTGTAATAAGCAACACTGCGCTTAGAATGGAAAAATGTCTAATATTCAGAAACCCAAAAATTAGCCAAATACACTACTAAAGGTCGAAAAACTATGTTCTACCACAATGAAATCGTTACTGTACCATATTAATGTATAAAAAATTTGCATGTACAAAACAGTATTTTTTTGTATTCGCCAAAGATTTTTCCCGATGTACAAAGACTTTTCAGGACTATCTTTTATATGTACAAAGATTTTTGGGAAGATAAAAACTGTAAAAAGGTGTAAAATTCCAAAAATTTACCGGCGCTTTGCTCTGATATGGAAAATTGTCTGTCCTATATATCTTTAAAATGGCAAAATTTGTATTTAGAATGGAAAAATGTCAAATTTTTAGGTACTTTGCGCCGTTTTGAGACAATTTTAGTGATTTTTGACGTTAGAAACCCAGAAATTAGCTAAAATATACATCAAAAGTCAAAAGACCCTGTTTAACCATACTAAAATCGCTACTGTACCATATTATAGTAACCAAAAATGTGTGTGTACAAAATGTACAAAGACTTTTATGGACCATCTTTGTACATGCACAAACGAATCGTGTACAAAAAAAACACTGGTACAAAATGTACAAAGACTTTTGGGTACCTTCTTTGTTCATGTATATACAAAGGTACATTGTACAAAAAACACTGTCTCTTACTGATAGTTTGCAGAAAATGTGTATGTTTAAAAATATATTTATATAATATAGCTACTAGGGATGCAACGGATATCCGGATCCGGATCCGTTATTTTCCGGTATTATTTTGGATCCGGATCCGGATCTGGTATTTTGAAAAATCAAGATCCGTATCCGGATCCGGTATTTTAAAAAATAAGATCCGGATCCGGATCCGTTATTTTTACAGTTTAAAACGGATCCTAAATGGATCCAAGAGATTGTGATAAAAGATCATTAAACGTTGAATTGTATTGAAGAAACAACATCATTATGAGACAAAAGCTTTACTTTGATTGACTTAATACTCAAATTCAATGACAGGCAAATTGTATTTAAGAGACAGCAGCTTTTCTGCAACCAAAGAAAGTGGTAGATTGCTCAAAGTAATAAGCTCAACTAACCGCTCATCTATATCAATTGATCTTGCATCATCGTTATTCAATTTTTTCCCCTTAAATCGTACATAAGCTAATTAGGAATCCTCTCATAAAAACAAAATATTTCATACAGCAAGTAAGCATGCTTCCATTGTCATTTGCACCTTTTGTTTTTCATGTTTCAAAGCAGTCTTTTCGCAATCTGCGCATTTTTCTGCAAAGGAAAGTAGACATGCCTGATGCGAATCTTCTACAATCTGAGTTAACAAGAATACCTCTTTCCTTTTCTTTGATATGCTGGGACTTCTCTGCTTTGAACTTTTTATAGTCCGCCGCATGCTTAGTTTGCAGACGCTTTTTCATACAGGTGGTACCAGTGTTTTTTTGTACTCGGAAAAGATTTTTCCCGATGTAGAAAAACTTTTCGGGACCGTCTTTGTACATGTACAAAGATTTTCGGGAAGACAAAAATTGCAAAAAAGGTCTGAAATTCGCACAAATTTTCGGCGCTTTGCACCGAAATGAGTAACTGTGTGTTGTATATACATGTCTTTACAATGGCAGAAATTGGATTTCAAAAGGAAAAATGTCAAATTTTTCGGTGCTTAACGCCGTTTTAAGATGATAGTGATTTTCGCACTTGGAGACGCAGAAATTTGCTAAAATAAACTACCAAAAGTCGATCAACTCTGTGTTTAACACACTAAAATTGCTACAGTACCATATTATAGTACCCAAAAATCTGTGTGTACAAAATGTACAAAGATTTTTGGGAAGACAAAAACTGTAAAAAGGTGTAAAATTCCAAAAATTTTGGGCACTTCGCGCCAAAATGAGTAATTGTTTGTCCTATATATCTTTAAAATAGCAGAATTTGCATTTAGAATGGAGAGATGTCAAATTATTCGGCGCTTCGCGCCGCTTTGAGACAATTTTTAGTAATTTTTGGCGTCAGAAACCCAGAAATTAGATAAAATACGCTACCAAAGATCGAAAACCCTATTTTACCACACTAAAATCGCTATTGTACTATATTACACAAAAATTTGCATGTACTAAATGTACAAAGACTCTTGGGGACTATCTCTGTACATGTACAAACGGACCTTGTACAAAAAAAACACTGGGTGGTACCTCTCCACCGCTTCTGGAAAGCTTTGCTGTGCAGAGATAACATTGCGCTTTAGCTTCGTTATCAGCTAGCGTAAAATAGTTTCAGATAGGACTAGAAATGCTTTTTGGCATTTCCGATTAATGAGAGGAAGACGCCAGATTCGCAGTTTTTCAAGCTACAGCCAAATTAGGATCAATCCGGACCACTGAACCAAGCTCATGCAGCTTTGCTTATTTCATCATGCTACAGTAATTCTGCTTTTGAAATTAATGAGCACAGTACTTGCGAACAAAAATTTGAGTATTAAAAATAATTAAGTGTTCATAATGCATATTCATGGATCCGTATCCAGATCTGGATCTGTTATTATCCGTTATTTTAATAATTAAAGATCCGGATCCGGATCCGGATCCGTTATTTTAAATTTTATGGATCCATATCCGGATCCGTTATTTTGAATTGTACGGATCCGGATCCGATATTATTGGAAAACCCGGATCCGTTGCATCCCTAATAGCTACAAAGATTTGTTAGCTCATACAAGGACCTTTTCGGAGATCTTTGTACAAGCACAAGAAGCTCATACAACAAAATAGAGTCGGCTAATAATAGTCCACCACTTAATTTTCTGGTCCTCCAATTTAGGATTTCACCCCTCCCTCAAATCTGAACCTTAGTAAAGTATTTGAGACATATTTAGTTTATCGGATCGAATGGAATTCTGAAGCGTAGTTTACATTCGCCTATAATTAACCTCCGTCCTAATAAGTATTACACAAGAAACGCGTTTTAAAGCACGCAGTTCCCATTCAATTACATGTAAGTGTTTTTTGTAAAAAATAGTTTGTTGAAAACGTACAATTTTCAACTAGAAATAGAACGTATTTGTCAACTCTAAATCTTTTAGCCATAGCTATGAGTGAATGAGTTAAAAGTAGCATTCAGTTTATATTAGTGGCTTAATTCTAGAATAGATAGAAATAATAGAATTTAAATTAATGGGTATTTATCAAAAGATAAGGAGTAAAGAAGATATTCAAAAGAAATTTTTGACGGAAAGCATATAGAAGGGGAGAAATGCGATAATGAAGTTGTAAAGTGATAGAAGCACAAAGCATGGGAAGGCGAGAGCCATAAACAGCGCATTGATTACTTAATGTATACTGATGCAAGGTACCTACATTTGTTTGTATGTAGTACGCAATGTTTCAGGAAGGCGATGCTGAAAATCGTCGCAACAATTGATCAAATTGACTGTGTGTACATAGGTATGTACAATAGGAACATAGGTATGTATGTAGGTACATAGGGAGTATGTACATACATTAGCAAAGGCGACGGCGACAAAGCTGACAATAGATTACTCTATGATGAAGGAAAATGACAACAGGAATATTCGTACAGACGGGCACAAGAGGAGCATATATGAAGTACGTACATAGGAAACTATCCACAATGCGTTCATTGGTTTTTATGTAGAGCTTGATGTACTGATATGAATACATTGCGAACGGTCAATATTTTTAAGAGGACTGAAATATAAAAGAATGGAACTTATGTGCAGTTACTGTTACCTTGATAGAACGCTCTGTTCCTAATGAATTTGATAAAAGTTGTGCTTAACATGACAGGCAGGTGATCTGTGGAGCAAATCTAACTGAACAATACTCATGTACTGTAGAATGTTAGATTAGTAATCTTTTGCTCACGTGGGAATCGCCGTAAATTTTCTATGCAAATTTTTTTATAATCATAAGTGATTTACGTAATAGGAGCTTGTTCGGATGCGAGAATTATTTATTATGGATAGGCTTAAATTAGTAACCTTATGCTCACATGGAAGTCAATGTTGCTTTTCTATGCAATTTTTTTCAATCATATGAGTGATTTACATTGTTCTGGATGCTAGAATTGCTTACTCTTGTTGTTTACGCTGTACCGTGCTGCTGTGTTATACGCATTCCATATATTGGATTGTGATAAGATTTTTATGCATTGTGCAGTTGCTGCGTTCTAAGAATGTACCTTAATCTTACAGAAATTAAAGAACTATCTGACAATTTGGCGAAATACTGACAATTGGTATAAGATTGTCAATTAGTATTGAAGGAGCCGGATTAAAAATCTGATAGGTGTAGCAGAGGATTGAAATTGGCCATTTTGACAGCGGCTATTGATACGGAAATCAGATTTTGTTTCGACGTGGCACATTTGTCGAATGCTCAAAACTATTGATATACGCATTTTTATCATCAGATTTTGTTTTGATGTGACATATTTATCTAATGCTCGAAACTATTGATATACGAAATTTTATCCAGCAACTGCTGAAAGGCGTATGACTGTCTGGATCAGCAGGGATATCAACAGATAAAAGTGAGTGAGAATTTACACTTCAGTAATTATAATAATGGTCATGTAAACCATCCGCTGATCAATCTTTTTTGTTAGTCTTAGTTAGAAAGGTAAAGATTACATATATTTTGACAAATAAGGGTGCTAGCATCATTTTCTTCCTATGTCTCTTCTAATATTTATTTTTAGGTTTAGGCTTAGTATGTGCCTTCACATTGGTGCCAGGTGATGATCTAAGCCTGAGACAAATGGGGCGAAAATTGCAGAGCGAGCGGAGCAATTTTGGCCTCATCTTTTCTTAGGCTTAGGTCATCCCCTGGCACCAATGTGAAGACGCACAGAGCCCAAAGACGATTTTGATTAAGGTGAGAATTGCAATTTTATGTGAATTTGTTGGATTGTTTAATATAAAAGTTGAAAAAACAGACGGAAATGAAAGTTATAAAATAAAATTTCTTGAAGTTTTTTTCAATAAATGACTTTTCCGTCTGTTTTTTCAACTTCTATGTTAAAGGTACCAGTTTGAAATCGCATAAAAACGCTGTTTTTTTGGAAATCTCGAACATGGAGGTATTCTAGAATTTGCCTCAGTAGCAAAGTTATAAGAAGGACTAAGTAAGTATACATTAGAGCTGCACACTTTGCAAATTTTACTACCCGGGTACCTGGCTATTTCATTACCCGGGTACCCGGGTAATTCTGGTACCCGGTATACCCAGGTATACCCGGGTAGGACCTTAGATAAAAGAGAATGCAGTGAACATCGTTTATCCACGGTTGACAGTGAGGTCTAGGGCAAAATGATATTTAAGCAGTAAAATTATTGAAAAATTAATGCAAGATTAAATAGAATATAGGCTTTGATCTGAAGAATTTGTATGCATTTAATGAAATTTGAGTCATTTTTATAATTCAAAGCAAAAAATTGTGAAGCAGTTTTTGTATCTTCATAGCGTCATTAAAACATTTGAAGCAGGAAAACACACTGACGAAAAGCAATTTTGAAATCGACCGGAAATGAAAATTTATTCAAAAACAAGTCTAAGTCTATCTGGAGCTGACTGCAGAGATGTAATCAGAATTTTGGTTCGGGGGGGGCATAAACGTTTTCATGTAGAATTTACGGCCTTTCTATTGACAAACAGTTTGGAATTCATAAGTGGCGCAAAGTGCTAAGAAATTTAGTCATTTGTTGCACCCTTAACAGTTTGTAGCTCTGTGAATACTAATAATCTGAGAGAGCAGAAAATTACCAAATTTGTACAAAACAGTTATGACAATTCAAGCTTCTAACAAGAAAACTGCGAATTACTAACTTTGACTGAAGATGTTTTGAGTGATTCAGGCTTTTAAACGCAATGCTGGAGCTTTACAAAAAGAAAGAACAGTAACTGGCGGCGCTATGCGCCGCCAAATTTTGACGTTTTTGCACATTAAACTCAATTTATACCGCTTAAATCATACAAAACAGACAAATTAATGCCGGCGTGAAACGCCGGAAATTTTTAAAAATTCTTAACCCTTTTGCCTGGCTTGTTCTCCCTAAAATCTCGTTGCACATGTACAACGAGATTTTATGGCTGCGGGACATCTGAGGTGGAGAGCAGGATCCAGGGCAGAGTTCCGGAAAATTTTGTAAAAAAAAAACATTTTAATGTTAAATTGTAACATTAAAATTTTCGCAAAATCGGCCAAATCTCGGTTCAGAAGCAAGCCCAAAAACACTTAAAATTGATGAACTCCTACATTGCACAAACTGATCTGAAATGCGCTTTTTGACCTCTGCTGGGTACATAGCGCAGCAGCGGGTCGCTGCCAATAAGATATAGAAAGATGTATACATTAAAATTTTGTTCTTACCGTTTTCAGGCCCATTTGTAGCCTTCTAATTAACAAAATGCAGTTCATAGAACAAGAAATGCGCAAAAACATAAGAAAATTTGGCCATTCCTTCCAATTAAAATAGGATTATGTGTCCTTGTAAAGAAAGATGAACGAAACAAAGAATAGACAAACTGTTACACAAAAGACAAACAAAGCAGAGAATAGACAAACTCGTTCACAATCATTTTTGCACTTTTACTATCATGCACAACAAGCATGCGCAGTTTCATTCAACGAACAAATAGTGCATTAAATTACTAAAGTGATGTGAAGTGCTGGATTATTTTAGCTGATTCAAGCTTTTAAATTTGTTGGATCTGTATAGCAATAAATAATAATGACTCGGCACGGAAAATTTTTAAGTTTTTGCCTTTTTGAACTCAGTTTTCTGGACATACATTATTGCAACAAAAAAATCAACAATATTTCTGAAAAATTTTGGGGGCAGGTACTCCCAATGCCCCTGGCTACGCCGATGGCTGACTGCATTTGGAACATTGATAGGCTTTGAACCAGGTCTATCTAAAACAGTTGCGCGCACGATGTGAATAAAAGTTGCCATTTAAATTTATATAATGGTCACAGAAGTGAATGAATTATAAAAAAGCGTCGCTAACAGATAATTTCTTGTTTAGATTTGTTTACAATGAAGAATAAGAATTCGGCACAAATAAAATAATGTAACTAAAGAGCTGAATAATGGAATATGCCTAGACCGTATGCGCGATATATTGTGATAATAGGAAATATTAACAGACTCGCTTATTTAACATTTTACGGTTGATTATATCAAATCACATGTACATTGTGATTCAGTCGCACTTTAGAAGTAATATGTTTCTAGGTTTCTAATTCAATTATTAGCACATATTGCATAACTGCAGTGCTAATTTTCCACTTTATATTAGGGGATTCTGGGTACCCGGGTAGTAAAATCATTTTCTACCTCCCCCGTTTCGGTACCCGCGTGCAGCTCTAGTATACATATGGTCTAATCAGTACAGTTCTCAAAATTAACACTTGCTCATTGATAAATAAATGCCAGTATCACAGCCTCTAGAAAATACGAGTTACACTAAATTTTTCCCCAGCCCCGGGGCCATTTTTTGACCTTGCCCAGGCCGGGGCTGGGGATGCTGAAAAATGGCCAGGGATTCCTGGGGCACCAGTCAATCACTAGCAACAGCTACTCAATATCTATCAAGGACCAGAGCTTACGCTGGCTGATCAAAATGCACTATTGGGTGACTGGGCAGCTATTGAAGCGCTGCTACCCATGCAGCGCAAAAATATTCTCTAGTGAGGAAGCAGATCTGCCAAATCATCTCAAATAAAAGTACCTTCTAAAACCATCTACTACAGGTTAAAATGCGAGCTAAGCGCCAGCTTCCCATATCAATATGCACTCAACTTGACTGCATATAATATCACATTGTGTGATATATTACCTGCACTCCAGACCGCTGATTTTTGACTGCATTAATTTTACGTTGTGTGCTATATTACTTGCAGTCCAGGCCGCTGATTTTTGACTGCATATAATTTTACATTGTATGCTATATTACCTGCAGTTGACTGCATATAATTACTGCCCATAAGATGAAGTCCAATTGATTCGCGACTTTGTCATTTTCAGGCACTTTTGCTGACAAAAATGGAATTTTAAAATCTGAAAATCTAGTTTTCAACCTGACTGAATAATCTTAACCCACATTCCTCAAGCCGTTACCTGAGAAGTTCTGCATTCTGCTGCCCGACCCACGGGTCGGTTTTGGGTCGGGTCCCGAACTTTCAACTCTAGTCAGCAATAACTCTGTAATGCTTAAAGTGTACACAAAAGAGTTCAAATGTTAAGCCTTCCGTTCAGTGTATGTTTGAATATTCTTTCTTTTTTTAATGCGTCATCTTTTTTCCATCATGTATGTGAGTTTGTTGAAGCGAATAAAATTTCTTAAATTTGATGTATTATTTTTTGTGAAACCTGGCTAAATGAATCTATTTCTGACAGTCTATTATGTCCGTTAAAAAATTATCTTATTCTCCAATCAGATCGTAAGAATAAGCGGGGAGGTGGTTTTTATTTTTACTAAACCCTATCTTTATGCTCAATGCGTTAAAGTTCCTGCTTCTCTGTTTGTGTCTGATACTTTAGTAGTTGAAATTTTAAAAGGTGGAGATGTTATTAGATGTTTGTTAGTTTATAGACCTCCTCAGTATGATTTTGATACTGCACTTCGGATATGTAATTTAATTGAATGGGTTACTAATAGTTGGCATCCTGTTATTATATTAGGTGATTTAAATTTGCCTAAAATTAATTGGTTTCATGGTACTTTTACACTTAATCCATTAAACGAATTATTTTTTGATTATTTATCAGCTAGTGGTCTGCAACAGTTAGTTAAAGAAAATACCCATGATAATATTTTGATTGATGTAGTATTTGCTCTATATAACGTTTTCAATGTCCGGGTTCTTCCTCCTTTTTCAACAAGCGACCATAATTCGATTTCTTTTGAAATTCTAAATAGGACTTTTCATGATGGAGATAAAGCTTGCTTAAATTTCAATAAAGCGGACTATGACAGTATAGCTATTTTTTTATCCTCTATTTCTAGGCCTGACATTTTTTCTACATGCTCAACAATTAATGACATGTATAATATTTTTTAAGTATATTAAATCCTCTTATTTTTAGTTTTGTTCCTACTTTTAGAACTAAATCAAAATTCAAATACCCTAAAAGCTTACATAATCTATTCCTCAAAAAACGTTCTCTATAGGATAAGTATAAAAGGTGTAAAACCCCAGAAACTAAAACTAAATATCGAAATCTTTGTAAAGTTTCACGTAGAACTATTCATAGTTATTTCTCTTCTCAAGAAAACGAATTGCTTAAGAATAATAATCCTAAAGCTTTTTATACTTTTGTAAATAATAGGTTAAAAAGTCGCAGCAAAATTCCTCCCTAACATTTTCTGATAATAATGTTATAACCGATTCAATACACAAGGCTAATACTTTTAATGATTATTTTGCTTCTGTGTTTTCTAGCGACATTACTAATGCGAATTTTCTTTTTCAGAATCGCTGTGATTTTTCGCTTTCTGACATCATTTTTTGTGAGAATTGCGTATTGGAAGCCATTAACCATCTGAATAATTCTACTGCAGTTGGCCCAGATGGAATCTGTAATCTTTTTATTAAAAAATTGTCGTTTCAAATGGTAAAGCCATTAGTTTCTATTTTCACTGTATCTTTTCTGTCTGGAAATATTCCCGAGCTTTGGAGTATGGCACATGTTATTCCCATTTTGAAAAAGGGGGACCCAACATTAGTTGAAAATTACAGGCCCATCTCTCTTTGTTGTTCTATTGCAAAAATAATGGAGAGAATTCTTAATAGTCATGTGTTAAACTTTCTTAAGTTTAATAAAGTAATATCTCCTTTTAAATTTGGTTTTCAAAAGAATAAATCTTGTGAAACACAGTTGTTAAAATGTAAGTTTTCATGGATTCAGTCCTTAGCTAAAGAAGAAACTGTCGATATAATATACTTAGATTTTTCAAAAGCATTTGATAAAGTAAATAGTGAAAAACTTCTCATTAAGTTAAATGGATATGGAATAAAGGGCAATCTGTTCACATGGTTAAAGGCCTATTTGTTCAATCGCTCTCAGTGTGTTCGCATTAATCAGTCTTTTTCAGGTTACGTGCCTGTTACTAGCAGTGTCGTCCAAGGAAGTGTCCTTGGACCTACGCTCTTTTCGATTTTTGTCCATGATATATGTGATATTTATAGCATGGTTTATATGTTCGCTGATGATATCAAAATTTTCAATATTAGTCGTAACTATAGATTATTACAGTTTGATTTAGATAAGATTTTTGACTAGGCAATTACATAGGATTTACCTATTCCACGAACCAAAAGTCAAGTTCTATGTTTGGATAATAATAACCAAAAAGTTATTTATAGACTAGATGGGGAAATTATTTCTAGTGATTTGTTTGTCCGTGATTTAGGAGTTTTGATTTCCCAAAATTTAAAATTTAAGGAACATTATAATTCTTTGATTAAAAAAGCTTTCTCCAGATGTATTTTAATACGCAAATCATTTTTTTCGCGTGATAAATGTAACCTTGTTAAAGCTTATAGTTGTTATGTTAGACCTTTATTAGAGTACTGTTGGGAGTAAGTTAAGACTATGGTACTTTCAGGATACTATGAAATAAACTTCAGAAGAGCGGATTTTTTTGCTCATTACTTAGAACACGTTTAAAGAAAGCGCGGAAAAAAATATTCATCCGTCTATGATCAATATTACAAAAGCTATGTGATTCGTAAATTAGCCTCTTCTCGACCTACGCAAGCATCTACTTGACCTAAGTATTTGGAGATTCAAATAGCTGAATGCAGAATCACATGTAAATACCCAATTTACGTCAATATAAGCATCTATACATCGACCTAAGCATCTATACATCTACCTAAGCATCTATACATCCACCTAAGCATCCATACATCGACCTGAGCATCTATACATCGACCTAAGCATCTGTACATTGACCTGAGCGGGAGCGACCTCGACCTAAGCAGCTTAAAACACCTTCTCACATATACTAAGCCTAAGCCTAAGTATATTAGAAGCAAAAACTTAGATTTTCCTATATCTTATCAAGTGAAACCGAAAAAACATGAAAAAAATGAAAACTTTTTTAAAGCTTTTTCAAATTTCAGACAGCTTTCCGCGCCTTTTTTCTTGTTTCTCCTTCATTGCTATGTTTCCTTCCATAATTTCAGCCCATATTATTTATTTCTGACAAATGTGTAAGTCCTTGGATCGAGCCGTTTAATCGTCCCACCCAACACTCAAATCGACAGTTGCCTGCAACTTTGCAAATATGGCTCAGATTTTCACCAAATTTTTTCCGCGCTTCAATTTATCATGTTCTACCAGTTTGGCACAAAAATTTTGGCATTCCGTATTCGTTTTGCTCATTTTCTAAAAGTACCATATTCTTAACTTTAGCCGTACTGTTGTAGTGTATGGAATGCCTCTTATATTAGTGATATAGATCGACTGGAAGCTGTTCAACGTAGATTCACTAAATATATTTTTGGTTATAATAATATTCTTTCTTACGAGGATCGTTGAATACAACTTAAATTGTGCAGACTTGAATTAAGACGCTTGCAAATTTGTCTATGTATGATGTATCAGATTATTTGTCACAAATCATGTTTGGAAGCTGATGATTTTTTTGTATTTAATCATAATATTACCCGCAGCATTAATAGATTTAGATTAGTTATACCTGTTGTACATTCTAATTTAGAAAAGTCTGATTCCTTTTACAAATACATCACAGTTTGGAACGATCTACCTGACTTTATTGTTTCTTCCCCGAACCTAAACATACTAATACTAATACTAATACTTTATTCGGAAAAAAACAAGGGTAAAACAAAAAACGCAAGGAAAATAAAATGCGGAATGTCCTGGACACACAGGCAAATAGGTTGCGCTCACGTGTGCCCCATCAAAAAATTCCCGAAATCAACCATTTTCAAATTTCTCTTAAATGTCTCAGCATTTGGAGAGCTTCGAATATATTGTGGAAGATCGTTCCAAATTCTAGCTGATCTACTAGCAAAACAATACTTTTTACAATCAAGTCGAAATTTTTCAAAATAGATCTTATTTGCAAATGCATTTCTAGTACGCGAATGACCATAAAACTTATAAAAATCTTCAGAAGGCAAGAGATTATTGTGAATAATATTATACGTAACAATTAAATCAAAATAAATTCTACGGAGTTCAAGCCTCTCTAAATTTAAGGCTTTTAACCTTCCATCATAAGAAAGTCCCATATATCCAATTAACCTTTTAGTAAATTTTCGCCGTACCTGTTCAACCTCGTTGGTATCAGAGAGCAAATAGGGGCTCCATACAGTTGGAGCATACTCTACTGAAGGCCGAATATAATTCTTAAAAGCAAGAACCAACATTTTAGGATCACGTGATTCAAAACATTTGAAAATCAAAGCACTCATTTTCAAAGCCTTTGCTAATATATTAGTACAATGACAATGACAACTAGATGATAAGTTTGTTTGTAAATGTAGATTAGCAAACTTTGATTTATCTAGTGGGGCGCGCGTAAAACTTGTCATTCCATTGACTCGCATGTCCCGTTACTAATTTGTAATCGCGTATTATGTATTTTGTCATTTTGCATTTTGTCAGTTGGTGTATTAGTAATAAAAAATTTCTCTCATAATTCGGCGCGAAGCACAGAAAAACTCTTTAATTATTGATGGAATAATGTGTCAAATAATATGATTTGAAAAATCCCAGAAACCTCAATTTTTCTTAGAAAAAGAACCCTAAAACTCCCCAACAGCCTCAGAAAACCCCGAAAATTTGGGAAAAATCCCCTAACTTGGCAATCCTGCAATACAGTAAACAGAATTCTAAATTACCATTTTATGTGAAAGATGACTAACTTGTCTCCGCTCGTCTTTTTTTTAAGTAATAAAATTTAATACGAAGACATCAATACAAAAAATAGAGTGAAAGAAAACAAAAAGGTGGAAAAAATGGAAAAAAAGAAGGAAAGGCCAGATAAGAAAATGGAAAAAACATATATATTATCGAAAAAGAAGGGGGAAAGTAAAATCAATAAAGAATAAAGTGAAGGAAAAATTAAAAACAAATTAATGAATAGATAAGTAAACTGTTAGTATTAAAGAAACAGAAGAGACGCGAGGAACAGCACAAATGTCCTTTATGAGGCGAAAGAATGAAGAAGATTGCAGGAGTAAATACAGAAACATGGGAAAAAATCATACATACAATCGGGTCATCAGAGAGGGATGCGTAGACTTTTGCGAAAAATGCCAGACATCACTTGGCGAAAATTTGTGCATAAGAATCAATTTTTAGCACTCCTTTCAAGTGGTTTCTAGACGGCTAAACAATCTCGCATAAAATAAAACTTCAAATGTTTATCAGTTGCTACTTGCTAATGCGCTTTCTTGATTGTTGTTTCAGTTTAAACCAGTTTTGCATTTGATTCTGATTGAATAGAAATCGATACCTACTGTAGCAGGAGTGCTACTACACGGCTAGAAATGCCTACTCTGAAGTTTAACTCGTGACGTTGATGTTTCATTGTTTCTCAATATTATTCAATACTTTGCGCAGTTGTGAGCAAGAGCCCGAGTAGTCGATTAGTCCTACACACGCGAATCAGAGCGGAAGATCCGGGAAACCGGTGCGGGTAAAATTTTGCTCACGTAACGGAGCGATCTAGCGAGCAGCTACATATGATTCTGCATAGTGAAACTTCACATTCTAATCAATTGCTATGTACAAAAGTATCATGAATTTTTGCTTTAGTTTAACCCGTTTTTGTAATCATTTTACATCGACTCAAGAATTGCGATCCATGCACAAAGTTTCGTGAAACAGACTATATACATCTCGTGCAAGAGCCCGCGGGAAAATTTACCGTTGAAAAATAACAGGTGTTTCTTTTAAGAATTTTGACCGACATTGTAAACTGACAGCTACATACATATGTATAACGGCAAACATGGATTAATTCAATGCATTTTCGGTAAATTGTTGGTTCACACAGCAGCTAAAAATCGTCAAGTGATTCTATATATTCACTCTCACGGTCGGCAGACAAGATCGTTTAGCTATGTGCAGACCCATCAACAATCAACAAGGGGAGGTATTATTTGTATGTGCATATGTGCGTGTACATTATGTGTACCAGTGTGTTTGATGGATGCTATTTTGTTATATTAACCCACGCAGAGTCTATCGCAAAACGATTTATCTAATATGCTATGATATGCTTCGGAAATCGAGATATCTTAAACAAGACGTAAGCAGGTACATAAGTGCATGTTGTACTTTGTAAGTAGATTTATGTATATTTATACACTGTTGGCTCCGTATGCCTTGCTTGGCTCGATGTGACGTAATTCGTGACGCGTGGGTTATTTTCCGACTGAATCGACTGATCGGAGCACTCTATGGTGACTCATAGTTAGGCGCATTGTGTTTAGCACACATACATACATAGATGACTATACTTATGTATGTCGCACCGCAGAAGAAAACGAGTTCTGTAAGTTACTTCAGCTATTTTAACTGCCCACCTTTTATTAAAGTAATTTTAAGTATCTATACCTATCCTATGGCGCATAAATATACATACATTATGATTGATTTCGAAAAATGCCTTATCGAAGAAAAATTGGTCTTTAGCTTTTATTTTTCAATATAATTCTCGATATCTGCTAAGCGCGCGGGTCAATTGTCCTAGTGCTTTAGATGCCAGTAAAGAATCGCACATGATGTCTATAGCTGACGCTGACAAAACGACGACGGATGGAAAACGCGTGAGTCATCAACCGCCGAATGTGCGTCTTAAATTTGATGAAATGAGTGCCAGCAACATGGGATTGGCGGGGAGATCATCGTTATTTGGCGCTTATCAGGGTAACCTCAGTCGTCGACCGCTCAGTCATGACTTATGCAGTCGTACTGATAAATGTAATGATAATTTATCGTTGAACAGTTGTAAAAAATTCGAGAGCGACTGCGCTAATCCGCAAAACACTGTAAACGCAGCAGCGATTAACATGAGAGGCATTGGTACATGTGTTAACAATCCTCCGATCAGCGCTACGCAAAGTTTTGCAGATACTCCACCACCTGAACCAACAGTGATGGATTCATCGTTACTCAGAGGGAAAGAATCTATTCAGGTTTGTTTTTAATAAATACTATTAAATATTCGTGTTCATAGTTAAAAATTTTGGCAGCTTTTTATGTAGAATCGCGAAAATATTTGTACCCATATTCCTTTTGTAAGCGCAAAAGTATTGAAATAAGTATTTACAGGCCCGGTCTTAAGCATGTGCGGAGTGTGCGGCCGCACAAGGCCCCCAGGGGGCCCCGCCACATGCACTATACAAATGCTTCCAATAAGTACCAAAAAGGTACCTCGCACAGGGCCCCCAAAAAGGTACCTCTCACAGGGCCCCCAAATGCTAAGACCGGGCCTGAGTATTTATGAGACCAATCAACTCTCGGTTTCTCTTTCCGCACTCACTAAACTAGGCTGTTACATCGCTAGACATATTGATGTACCAACACTTATGCACTTTAGCGGGTACGTAAAAAAAGTTTCGATTTTTTCTAACTGGCAGAATTTGGTTTATTACACGATGTTCACAAATTGAATATAAAACATATTATTAAAATTAAAAACTTTCTTTTGCTATACGTGTATGTTTTCTTTTTTGCATTGCTTGTTATTAACGCACGTACATATTTGTTATAAGATATTTTAATGAAGTGACAAATTAAAAAAAATTTAAAAAACTTCAATCGAATTATTAATTTTAAATTTGAAAGGAAATTATTTATACGAATTAGAAAGGAAAAATGTTACCTGCTTCGTTCAGTTCAGGCTTAGGCTTAGTTATGTGCATTCATCATATACGAATGTTTCGCTCACATTTAGGCAGAGATAACGTAAATTTAAGAGTTGCTTAACTGCACAGGTTCCGAAATATCTGCCCATCACACTTGGGGACATACTTGTAGAATCGGGGACCTATCTTTTCCATGTACATGCAGCAGTAAAGTATAGTGCGCGAGCGGCGTACTATCGTGTAATAGGCGGTGCGCGACTCATTTAGGATTCCTTTCAGTGCGGCGCACACATAACAAAACAATGAAGCGAAAATCTGAACTGAACTTCACGACGTATATTTTTCGTGCTTTCGCATGACAATGAGGCAAGAAATGCGAATGTCCGTTTGGACATGTACTTATGTTGCCACTTTTTTGCATTATTATTTCTAAACGAAAGGGGAATTTTCCAAATAGCAGAATTGAAGAAAGCCTTGCAACACAACGATATTAATCTCATTGATATTCGGAAATACATTGCCGTATAAGTTTGATCTTTGCAATTTTGAATATGTCGCTCATTCAGGCTATATTTTTGTGTAGTTAAACGTAATCCTACAAAATTGAATTTAAGAGAGAGGCTCAACGACTTGCAGTTAAATACGTCGTGAAGTTAAGTTCAATTTTTCGCCTCATTCTTGTGCGTGCGCCGTACCAAAATGAATTCGAAATGGGTCGCGCAACGGCTATTACACGGTAGTTCGTAGCTCGCGCATTATACCTCACTGCTGCATGTAGAAAAGATAGGTCCCCGATTCTATAAGTATGCCCACGTGGGCATATGGGTTATGCACCCCATAGAAGACCGCATACCCCCAGAAATTAAAATCCCCCAGAATTCGATTTTTGAAATTTTGTTCGTTTTTTGCGATTTTTTGATGCCAATGGATAATACTCGATGAGAAACGTTGAAAAATGGTGTTTTTCCCGCCGTACCACCATTCTTAAATTTTGGTGCTGCCGACATATATAGCGGCGCGTTCCAGTATGTGGAATTCTCTTCCCGAGGAAAATATCCCTCGTTCATAGCGCGCTACCTTTGATTATTCCTTATTTATTAGATTTTTAATTCAAGCATAAAATTATAACTTGCATTGGCTTTTACATGAAGAGTATTGTGTTATTTCAGCAATTGAAGAAATCTTTAACACTTGACTTTGCGAGTCCGGACAGCTTGAAGAAATCGCTGGCGACGCCGGAAATTCTGTCCGTTTTGAGATTTACTTCGCCTGATCTGGAGAAGTTTCTAACGCAGAAAGTAACTACAAGTAATGCATTCTTGCTTGAAATTAAGAATGTGATATGCATCTTTATCATTGCATAAAACATCTAGTTTTTTCATAAATCATAAACGTTTAAAATTTCTCTGCACAAAGGTGGAAACAATGTTTTTTGTGCGAATTTCTGTACATACTCAAGTAAATATACAGGGATTTCAGTTTCTATCGGCACTTGATATTATTGTTAATGACTTAATTACATTATCAGATGAAAGCACTAGACCCACCAATACATTAGAATTAAAAAGCACGGCTCTTTGATATAATTTGAATAAATTTTTCCAGTCGCAAAATTAGAGCTGTAAAATTTTAATTTTGTTCCTAGATGCGAATTGTTGCATTGATTGACTGAAATAAGTAGGCTCAAGAATGAGCAGAAACTGATAGTTCACACTTTTATTTCATTATAGATGTCAACAAATAGAGCGCATCTAATTCTCGTTAGACAGTCAAACTAATGGGATTCATACATATACATACTAGAGATGTGCCGGGGCCGCTCTTTTTGCCGGGGCCGGGCCTGGCCCCGGCGCCGGGGCCGGGACCTGGCCGGGGCCTGTACAAAACATATACCCTATACTTACTAAGCTATACCAAGCATCCACATTATTTCTATACTGACCTAACATCTTATTATTACTATTGTAAGCAATTACATATTGCTTCAATAAATTAAAGACTTAAAAATAAGCAGATAAAAGAGAAATAAACAAAAAAATAATAAATAATTGTGAATATAGCTCTTAGGCATAGAAAACAATAAGCTAAGCTGAACAGAATATGACTTTTCTATAGTATTTATGCTTATTCGATGAAAGAAATAGACGAGCAAAACAGTACAATACAAAAGATTACGATTACATTGCACGAGAAATAAGTAACCCAGAGATTAACTACACGCTTGAAAAACTTATCTTTAGAATATCAACAAAATCATAGGGGCGAAAAATGCTTGTACGACGAAAAATCGTTTACCAAGATTAGGGAACATGCATAATCAAATTAAAATAATATTTAAAAAATAATTGAAAACCACACAGAAATGAATGAAGACATTTGCTCTATTATTTGGCGCACAGCACCCGAAATTAGTGAAAAATCGCATATATTAAAGCAAACGAATTCTATCTGGATGATAAAATAAGTTGCCGTACCCTAGCATTTTTTTAAGGTACATAAGTACATACATCGATTTATAAAACAATTTTACAGACACTGGTGAAAGTCCCTTGCATTTTAAACTTTATTGTCGAAGAATTATCGGTCAAACGTGCTTATTTTCGCAATAAAAATTGTAAATTGAGCTAAGCTATTCAAGAATGTATCGAATTGTTTTAATGCTCACTCAAATCTTGATTATTAGATTACCTGAAGCGAAAGAACAGTAGCCTAAGCTTAATTTCATCGAAATTTAGCTTATTTTTGCGAATAAATAAATATTATGTTGCGTAATTCGGCAAAAAAAGATTAATTTTGTTCGATTTTCATTAATTTTTCATCGTTTTTACAGGCCCCGGCGCCGGGGCCAGCCTAGCCCCGGCCCGGGGCCGGGGCCTGGCACATCTCTAATACATACCTAGTTCAATCAATAGAACCAACGAGCTTCACCTTACAACAATCATTCCTAAATGGTTTTGCGTTATATAGAGCTTTCAGTTACGGTTGCATCTACATAGCATTTACGTTTTCGAGTCAGCATAGGCTGGGGGTCATAGAGCTTTTCCGAGCTCAAATAATTGTAAAAAATGTGTACGAAGGTTCAAAAAGCGTAATAACTGTGGTTCTGGTTGATTTTAATCATTTTAGGGAAAAGGGCTTGAATTTTGTTCGTTTCTGGCCTTAATTTTCTTACCATGTTCTTCAAGTAAATCCGCCCTTTTCCCCATACCTGGCACACACGTCTGCTTGCAGCTCTAGTACATGCGGAGCAGTTAACTAGGTTACCCGCTGTATAAAAGCTTGACTGAAAATTGAATTGTTTCAAGGCTATACCTCATAAGTTTCTTAATAACGTCGCATTAATTTGAAGGAGAAACGTTGAAAAATCGTTTTTTTTGCCATACCACTATTTTTAAAAGACCATTTTTTGACCTTCGAAAAATCGTGCACCCCCTGAATTTCGGTGCTGCCCACCTATGCTGGCCATAATTAAGAATTAAGAGCTTTTTATTTTTATTACTGCCTTAATGTTCTTCATTCTGTATATTAATTTTTCCTCGACTCTTCATTTTTTCCTTCAAATCTATCTGTTAATCTGTTTTCGTTGTTGCTACAAACTTTCAATCATTCAAAATAGTGAATACCAATTTTCGATGAAATATATATTACTAGCCTGTAATCTTTGCACCAACTACTATTATATAATCAAAAAGTTTTCCAATAACTTCAATAAATTGAACAATATTTACTTAAAAAGTGCCTGAGAAATAGTGGCGGATCTAGGATTTTCCTAAGGGGGGCGGTACCCCTAAGGGAGGGTGGAACCTTGACTTGGGCGGAAAAATTAGTCGTTTTAACCCAAAAATCGCTCAAAAAATGCTTAATTTTGCGCACTTTTTTGGGCCAATGGGGGGGCGGCCGTCCCCCCTAAATCCGCCCCTGCTGAGAAATATACTTTGAACCAAAAATCGGAAATACGTTTAAGAAAGCTTAATTGATGTGCCCTTTTTGGGTCAAAAAATGTTAGGTACGCGTGAAAAACATCGTTTTTCAGCGTTTCTGACGATGCTCTATCTTTTTAGAGCATAAAAACAAAAATAATCGGAAAATCAAAAAAGTCGGAACAAATTGAACAAAATATAGTCGAAACATTGGCGCGAAGCGCTGAAAATTTCGCACTGTTGAGAAAATGGGTAGCTAAAAACGCTTTAAAAAGCATCTTTTCGACAAATTTTTAGAAAATTTTTGGGAACTTTCAGAAAATCGCTAATTCGGGGGGGGGTTGAAACCAACATATATCATGTATGCTGGATACGCATTAAAAACATCGTTTTTCGGTGTTTCTGACGCTGCTGTATCTTTATAGAGCATAAAAACAAAAAATTTCGAACAATCTAAAAATTGAATAAATTGAACAAAATATAATCAAAAATGAGTATACGCCAAAAATTTGGCATTTTTAGCAAATATATGGTTAAAATCGCTTAAATGGGCACCTTTTCTACGAATTTTTTGTAACTTTTAAAAATCGCGAATTCGGGGGGTTGAATACCTGCCCTAAAGCCCCCGGACCATGTATGTATAGTACGTAGATTATATATTATGTGCATATGAGCGCTGCCCATTGATAACTTAGTTGGTAATACGCCGACGCCGACTCAGATTTTCTATCCGTCTAATGTAACGACTGAACAAGAGCAATACGCTCACGGTTTCATCGACGCCTTAAACCAGCTGCACGCCTTGCGCGGAACATGTTTGCCGGCGCTGTTGTCGCCTGGTTTCGTGGCTGCGACGATTCAACAGCAGCAGCAAGAGAGCAACAAAGAAGATATCGTCTGGTCGCACAGCAGATCGAACGAAAGTGCTAAGACACGCGAATTTTATTCTAAGTGTTAATGAAGATGGCGGGCAGCATTCTTTTTATCCTTCATCTTTATCTGTCGTCGATCTTTAATACTCGTGCTTGTAGGCAGCAAAATAGTTTAAGCAATAAGCAAACGTGTTACGGTCCAAATATTGGGTTGGCTTGGAGTAATTATAGGCGCGGATATAAAGGGGGTGGCCGTCCCCCTGTCAGCCCGAGCTACATAGTTGGCGATATGACGACGAAAATTTAATGTAGTTCTCGTATTCAACGGGTTTGTGACTCTAACACTGATTATTTGACTAATGGAATTCTAAAAATATTCAAGTAGCGTTGCAATTATTTCACTAGCGTAAAGTATCTTGAAGAGACATGATAACTATAGTTAGTTACTCTGATCATGCTTCAGTCTGAATTTTCTAGCGCTTTGCATCGGGTTTAGGATTAAACAAAATTTAAACTACCTATTTTGGTCTTTATAGTTAGAAAAATTTTCAGTTTTCTAAATTTTTTGAAAAGAATTTATAGAGAAAGGAATATAAATGCTAGGAAATGGCGATAAAACTTTATCCGATCAAGCAGAAGTTTTTTTACTGTGGTTTTATAACGCCTCTAAACACTCTTTTTTGAGCAAAAAAACAGTATATACGCATAAAAAAATTTTAGCGTTTCTAGCGAAGCTCTATTTCCCTAGAAAGTGAAATCATTAAGAATTTTCGGAGAAATATTGAAAAAATAATAGTAAATCGAACAGGTACGGTTAAAAATGAGCGTATTGCGCGAAGCGCTGAAAATTTGTTACTTTGAGCTTAGATATGGCTAAAAACGCCTAAAACTGCACGTTCTCTCCGAGTTTATTAGGAATTGCTAATTCCGGGGGCTTTATATTTCTCGGGGTAAAACCAGACATGCACAGCATAGAATTTCTGGGGGGTGGATAAACGTCAAAAACGGCGTTTCTCGGCGTTTTCGACTATGCTCTATCTCTCTAGAGCTTAAAAATATGAAAAATTCGAAAAAATAAATAACAAATTCAAGCAAATTGAACAGAATGAAGTCAAAAAATGAGTTTATGGTGCGAAGCATTCAAAAGCATGAGGGCGAGAGGGTATTACTCCTCCCCTGAGCTCTGAAAAACTGATAGCTTTACAGTCATTTTAACCGAAAAAACATTTATATATTGCCTTTTCGAGTTTAGAAAATGAGCTGTATAGTCGTTTTGGGCACAGCAAACTAGCTATATACTACAGCCTTTTTTGGACTAAAAAGAAACATACCGTGTGAACTCAGGAATGCAATTTACATGTCTTTCCTGAGTTTTAAAAGGATATAAAGCTATTTTCTCAACTCCAAAAAGGGCTACATGGTTATTTTTAGTCCAAAAAGCTATATAGCTGTGCTTGTGAGTCCTAGAAGGCTATATAGCTAGTTTTCGGAGCCGAAAAAGGCTATATAGCTCATTTTCTGAGCTCAAAAAGGCTAAAGAACTGTTTTATGTTTTTACGAAGCACTTAGCTATCTACTAATTGTTGGTTTTCCATTCCCCCCCACCGTCTGAAAGTTTGACCTTTCGCGCCTATGGTGCGAAGCGCCGAAAAGTGGACGCTTTTAAGCAAATTGGTGGAAAAGACGCCATGAATCATATTTTTTTACGAATTTTTTTTGGAAGTTTTGGAAACTTTGGAAAAATCGCGAATTATGGGAGGGGTGAAAAAATTCTGTGGGGGGGGGGTAATTTTTTCAGGGGTTGAGCAGTCAACACCTCAAACCCCCAATACCGCGTATGGGTGAAACCCCGCCATAATCCCCGTAAGATCATTTATGATGTGCATGTATGTATCTATCTTCATTATATGTATGTGCGAAATTTTTTTTTACTTCATAATATTTAGCTCTCTCTATGGAGCAGTTGCTGCGTACGCTGACTGGCGGTAGCGGCAGCGTCGTGTGGACGCCAACGGCCACGTTGGCTCAGTCATCGGACGTCTTTTCGTCTCCCGTCCCTTCAACGCCGTCCTTTCCGTCTGCCGACCAGTCGACGATTTCGCTCGCGCAATGCAAAAACGAACGATCCACAGTAACGATTTCTGCGACGTCTTCCTTAGGTATGACTCATAACGCGCCATTCACTATATTTTCATTGTCGACGTCGTCGTCGACGATGCCTCTGCCATCAACGACTATGACGTCATCTTTCCCGCGCGATTTCGCCCCAGTGTCTGCGCCTTTGACGGGTCAAACGGCGGCTACTGTGACGTCGACGGCAGTTCCGAACGAACCGCTGCCGTCGGCGACCATCGCTCGACAAACGACAGCGACGGGTAAATCTGATGGCGACGACATGGATTCGTCGGATGTGGGTTTGTTTGGCGCTAAGAGGCACATTAAATCCGAAGCGCCGGATACTCTGGGCGAGGAAGTAGTGATACGCGCGACGCCTGAAGTTACGATGGGGTTAGTAAGTACCACGCATGGGCATAAAGGGGGATGAGAAGGGTTATAATCCTTACCTAGGTATTAAGAAATCAGGAAGTGTATGGCGAATTTGAGAAAACGAGACAACAAAAAAGGCCGAAAACCTTCGTAAAAATGCCAAATACTGCGAAAAAAGGCCGAAAACTGTGAAAAAGGCCAAAAACTGCGAAAAAGGGTCAAAAATTTGCGAAAAAAGGCTAAAAACTTGCGAAAAAAGACCGAAAATCTAATTGGAAATAGTAAAAAATATCAAAATTTTTCGGCGCTTCGCGCTGTATTGATACATATTCGCATTTTTATCCCTAGAAACCCATCAATTGGCTAAATTTCTTTAATGAGGGTCAAACAATCTTGTTTACTGCACATGACGTGCTACTGTGCCATATTGTAGTACCCATAAATTTACGCTTTTTAGGAACGTGTTTGAACATATACAAAGAAACCTAAGAAATCAGGAACTGTATGGCGAATTTGAGAAAACGAGACATCAAAAAAGGCCGAAAACCTGCGTAAAAAGGTCAAAAGTGCGAAAAAAGGCCAAAAACTGCGAAAAAGGTTAAAAACTGCGAACAAGGCCCAAAACTGCGAAAAAAGGCCAAAAATTTGCGAAAAAAAGGCCAAAAACTTGCGAAGAAAAGACCGAAAAATCTAACTGAAAATGGTAAAAAATATCAAAATTTTTCGGCGCTTCGCGCTCACACCTGGGCGTGGGGGTTTGGGGGTATGCAACCCCAGAAACCAAAATACCCCCCCCCCCAGAAATCAAAATACCCCCCAGAATTCAATTTTTGAAAATTTTTTTCTCGGTTTTTTCCCCAATCTTTGATGCCAATGGATAGTGCTTGATGAGAAACGTCGAAAAATGATGTTTTTATCGCCCTACCACCATTTTTAAGGCCATTTTTTGACCTTCAAAAAATCTTGCACCCCCCCCAGAATTTTCTTGCTGCCTACGTATGTTCGCGCTGTATTGATACATGTTTGCATTTTTATCCCTAGAAACCCATCAATTGGCTAAATTTCTTTAATGAGGGTCAAACAATCTAGTTTACTGCATAGACGTGCTACTGTGCCATATTATAGTACCCATAAATTTACGCTTTTTAGGAACGTGTTTGTACATATACAAAGAAACCTTGTGCAAGAAACGACCACAGTTTACTATATAATCATTCCAGGATTTTATACTTCTTCCTCTGACCACCTCTACCTTGCCCATGTATGGTTAGTAGTTAGCATACATGCACAGCATGGGAATTCTGGGGGATGAAAACCTAAAGTGCCTTTTTTGGGCCCAAAAATGGCCGGTACGCGTTAAAAAACATTGTTTTTTGGCGTTTCTGACGATACTCTATCCTTCTAGAGCATAAAATCATGAAAAAATTTCGAAAAAAGTCGAATAAATTGACCAATATATCGCTTAAAACAAGAATATATGGCGCGAAGCGCCGAAAATTTAGCGATTTTGAGCAAATAGATAGCCAAAAACCCTTAAAAAGACACTTTTTTACCAATTTTCAGGTAAGTTTAGGAAACTTTTGAAAAATCGCTAATTCTGGGGGGTGAAAAATTTTTTGCGGGGGGTGAAAAATGATTCTGCGGGGGAGAGAACCCCCCCCCCAGATCATGTATGGTAATTAGTACTCATTTCTTCATTCAACAAGTATTTTTCTGTCGGCTTTTTTAAATTAAAAAAAAATCAATATATGTAGATTTTTGTTTTTAAACATTTTTTCACATATTTTGAGCATTTTTGGGAGTTGTAAATATTTCTTTGTACAAGTATACAGGTTTTTTAAAAGACGGCAATAGCAAAAATATCGTAAATTGATGTAGTACACCGTTTCCTGTATAAGACCTGAAATTTAGTTTAAGGCAGAAAGCCTAAATCTTTAGATGCTTGGTCCCGTTTCAAAGATATTTTTTTATTTCATTATCAGAAACTTCACAAATAATAAGTTTTTACGCCTCAATCGTCGAAATATTCCATTTAAAATCAGTGATCAGTTCACTAATTGTCTGTGTTATTCGTTGCAAATTTTTCAGTTCGAAAATCGCTGACCAATTCGTATATTTTCGACTTTGAAAAAATCATTTAAGTACTTTCGTTTATGGATGAGGAATTCGACTAACTTATGGTCAAGTAAAATGCTCTGAGACAGATTACTTCATCGTTCCCCAGGTCTGAACATCTGTCGACTAATTTTTTTGCAAATTTCTCTGAATTATACACTGGTAATATTTATTCCGTTTCTGAACGGTTTAGCATTCGGCTTTTTCGTTTTCTTGTAGCAGATGCAGAAAATTCATCGCTTTTTTAAATATTTTATCAACAGAAAAAACATGCTCTATAACGCTAAAAAAATTTTCCATCTCAATTGACCCATGAGAACAATTCCCAGTGCTTCACATTACAGATCATAGATGCACTAGGTTAGGGGTCGGTAGAGGGGGCTAAATTCCAAGAAATCAAGACCAGTTGATTTCATGTCAACGTCCAAATGACAGAAGTGGTCAAAATAGCCAGATATAAAACGTCATGTGATGATAATACAGCTTTTTATAATTTTTAGCCTATTTTGCTTGCATTATGTCGCTTTTGATGAATAAATCTATGTATAAATCGATTAATCAGGTCGAGCGTAGTAGCTTTGTCTTATTAGTCTCATGTTCCAGTGGATCGTTTTATACAGGCCGACCGCCGCTTATTTCGTCACGCTGTCGTCGGCCGGACGCGCTGCTTCGCCGCCTTCGTTTCCGTCAGTTTACCGACGAAAGAAAATGCGGCCCGCCGACGTCGACAACGTCGCCGTCGGGCCGACGATTCAGTCGTCCACAACGTTCTCGCGACCGTTTCCGGGCGTCAATTGCAACGCCGATTCCTTTCGTGACGTCAGTCGCGCGACTAACCTCGCTGTCAACGCGTTGACGACGTCGTCGGCGTCGCGTCTTCCGTGCGAAACCGTAGCGTCATCCGTGCGTCCTGTTGTCGTCGGGCCGCAGAACGTTTCGGCGGTGAAATTGTCAACGCCGGCGACGTCGTCTCCGTTATCGTCGCCACCGCCGTCATCAACGGCGTCGTCGTCGGATGTGTCCACGACGACTTCGGCGTCGGCGTCGCCGCAGATAAATTATTTGCCATCGACGTCATCGGGCGTCATGGACCCACGCGTCCAAGAGCGTCTGAAGTTGGAGAGGAAGCGAGCGCGCAACAGATTGGCCGCGTCGCGTTGCCGCCGGCGCAAACTGGACGTTATCGCTACTTTGAGCGATAAAGTGGACGCGTTGACGCGCCGCAACGACGCTTTGGAAGCGAAGGTGCGCGATTGTCGGACGGACGTGCAAAGGTTGAAAAAACGCGTTGAAGAACACAGAGCGTACGGGTGCAAGGTTTAGACATATGTATGTATGTATGTAGCTTTACGCGGATATGCGAAAGATGTAATAAGAACATACATTACACAGAGGGGCTGAGGCACCCCCTATCCAAAGTTGGTTGTCCCCATCTTCTTAAAGCCAGCGAATCTTTGACCCTTTGATTTTTTGAAAAACGTTGAACTTTCGGCCGATTTCAGGTTTTTTGTGGTCGTTTTCTTGCGAGAAATTGGAGGTGCTTTCCCCCTCTCAATGGCCGGTGACCCTCGCCCGAAATTTCGAGCCATTAAATGTAAAAATGAGAGGTTTAGGTGATCCTCACCCAAAGTCGACCGCCTCTGCTCCAAACACTGGAATTCGTTAGCTCACTCCTGGCTTTTCTGAAGTTAATTTTAGACCATTGTTAGATGTTCTAAAGTATTTTATGTGGTTTTTTTAACCATTTTTCATTTTTTACCTTGCACCCTTAATTTAAGTGTAAATTTGCTTTGTTTACATCTTTTTGAATATTCCGTTGTTTTAAACGAACATTGGATGATTGTATCTATTTATAGAAATGGCCGGCTTGGCCATCAATAATTATTTCATCTAATTTGTTCAAAAAGCTATTTTAATCCAAAACTTCGTTGTATTATACGCATATATACGCGGAATATGGTGAAGTACCTGTATAGTAATGTCATGTACTGTTCAGGCACTTATCGTATTTTTATCAGTGATTGAGATACATCCGTAACTTTGTTAGCCGTGCTATTTATTCATCCAGGTTTAACTTATGTAGTATTTTTGGTTTTTCATGGTGTCGGATACTTTTCGTTTATGCAAAAAAAGCGTGTCAACTTAAATATCGTCGAGAATTTTGCGCATTGTAAAACTGAAAGATAAAACTTCAAGCGGCTGCTTCATTTAACTTTTTTCTTGAGGCGGACGCATGAATCCTTAAAATATTACATATGTTATTTTAAAAACTAAGTTTGGTCTGCTATAAGTATTAGGAGTAGGAGTGTAATACCGAAAAAATACTTGTATTTATCCTTCACAAGACTTAATAAATTGAGCGATTTCTTAATTATTTGAAAATAAATCTCTTAAGATCACCACATGTACATAATAGGGAAATAGCATTATTAGCGTTGTAAAATCAGGTTGCGGGATCATATTAGGAATCTTGCTGCTGGAATTATATGTTTAATGATATCTCGATCGCATACATGCACACGGTCAAAATGTCTGGGAGGGGTAAACCGAGTTTCCTGGGAGGAGGGGTAAATGATTATTTTACCTACTTAATATCAAATTTTTGTACTTAATTCGTCGTATTTTATTTTTCATGAATACTTAAGGTTAAATTTGCATGAAAACAATAACAATAAGGGCAATGGAATGACCTGTAACATTAAATATATACAAAATAGTGAAAAAATGTCCGCATTGGCGAACAAAGCAGTTTATTGCTCTAGAAATAAGTATATGCACTTGAATTTACACTCTTAAAAGTCACGCTTTTTCATGTTTCAAGCAATCGGTTTTGGTCTAAAATGGCCTGAAGAAGGTATGCTTCTCAGAAGTTCTGGTAAGAGGATACCCCCCAGTGTACACGTGTGGTTCGTCTGGAATAATAGGTAAGTTATTGTTCAGAATTTTTAGACCTGCCCTTGCTCTCTGTTTCGACTTTAACTTATCATTTTTCGAGTTTTTACGTACAATATGTGTCTCACGCATGATCGGAAAAGGCATGTTAAGCGGGCTTAAGTATTTTTTGTGAAAAATCGCTTAATTTACTTATTTTTATACCGTTTCACTTGATTTTAGCTTTCCCCGCTTCTCCTACCTTGTCCGTCTTTTTTCGTTTCTGATGCATTTACATCGATGCGCTACGTATTTACATATGTCATGCTGCAAGATAGTTTTTGTCTGATTTATTTTTAGCGATTTCCACAAAATAGTCACAGACTACGAAAAAATAGTGATAAATTCATGCCAAGTTTACCTGGTCATGCCATTATTATCTGTGATTTCAGTCTCCTACATGTGTTGTGAGTGCGAACTGCGACTATTCATTTTTGATTGAAAAGTGAAAAAATTTGATTTGTGATTAATTTGTTTTACCTTCTCAATACACTTTCCACACTGCTAGCCTATCTGCATGACTAGAGAAAAACGGTTGTCCGAGCGTTTTCACTTTGCATGTACATATTGTTTAATAATTCTACATGTGATATCGATTTATGTATAGACATCGGATATTTGGGTGACGTGCCATTTCGCTAAATGTACATATTTTCTCCGTCGCTGTGCTGATCTTTTATTTTAACAACGATCATGTTTCTGTAATAGCTATGAAGACAGAGGGACCTGCATACGTGTAAGAGGGGGATCCCCACCCAAAGTCGGGCGTTCCCCTAACCCCCCAAATCCAGAAAATTTTCAACCCCCTGATTTTAAGGAAAAATCGATTTTTTGGCATCCGCCTCCCCCCCCGACTTTTGAAAAAAATGATTTTTTTGGCAGTTATTGGCCAAAAATTGGCGGTAATTTGCACCCCCTCCCTTAAAATGGCTGGGGACCACATCTGGGCGTGGGGGTATGCACCCCCAGAAACCAAGATACCCCCCAGAAATCAAAATACCCCCCCCCCAGAATTCATTTTTGAAAATTTTTTTCGTTTTTTTCGCAATTTTTTGATTCCAATGGATAGTGCTTGATGAGAAACGTCGAAAAATGGTGTTTTTATCACCATACCCCCATTTTTAAGGCCATTTTTTGACCTTCAAAAAATCTTGCACCCCCCCCAGAATTTTCTTGCTGCCCACGTATGCTGGGGACCCCTATTCACCCAAAAATTTCGAGCCGTTACGTTTATGCCTACCTGTTTGAGTTATTGAAAATTTTTAATTGGGATAAAGTTTTCACATTTTACGGTTTGTGATCTGTGCAATAGGACATGAAAGACATAAAAGCGTCTACATGCTAAGATTACCATGGTCCTGTCTTAGTGCGAATTTCAGCTGTCCTGACGCACTTGTGGACTTTGCTCTATTTACGCGGTACAACATTTCTTCCATACACAAATACACTTCGTCCAGACCAGATTATTTTAGGATTTTAATAGGAATGAAAACGCAGTTGCACCTTATTCATACTACATATATTAGGTTCATTTTCTAGTGTTTCACTCACACCTGGGCGTGGGGGTTTGGGGGTATGCACCCCCCCCCCAGAAATCAAAATACCCACCCCCAGAATTCAATTTTGGAAAATTTTTTCGTTTTTTCGCAATCTTTTGATGCCAATGGATAGTGCTTGATGAGAAACGTCCAAAAAGGGTGTTCCTATTGCTATGCCACCATTTTCGAGGCCATTTTTGACCCTCAAAAAAGATCTTGCACCCCCTAAAATTTTCTTGTCGCCCACGTCTGACAGCTTGCGGCTACTTATCCTCTCGACGTACAAAAAACCTAATGCTTGCATGACAATTTTTTAATCAATGTAAATCAATTACAAATGCGGTTTAAACTGAACAGTGATAAAGATAAAGCGCGTTAGACTGTACATAGTCTGTTTCAAACAAGTTTGCGCTTCGTTAATAAGCTGACGGATTGTGCTTAACGACAAAAACCGAAAACTCTGTATAAATATTGGTGTCGTTATGTATTCTGCGCAGAATAAGGTTTTCTATAGCTGTGTGTGTATAGTTCTGTTTCGCTACATACATTGTGCATCTACCTATAGTTGTTTCACACAACTTCGGTCATAAATTTTAAAAGCATCCCGATAATAAGCCGACATATTGCGGTTATAGCATTGATCTGATATATAATTATCATAGCCCTCGGCTTAGTGTCGATGAAAATTACTAAGAATTTATGCATGAAGTTATGTGAAACAGACTATGATATATGGTTGGTATCAACACTTTGTAGATACGCTGTACATATTCGGCATTTTTGAAAATTTCTTTTTTTGATAGGTGATATGGCAAACGTCGGAAAATAGTAATTAGCCCCTAAACCCTCAAACTTCCGACCTTTAAAAATTCTCTACCCTGTATGCCTATCGTCAGAATTCCGATCCGGCTTTGCCCACGTACATAATGTTAGACAAGGTAATGCTATTACCATTTAGTATGGGCAATACACGAGTTCAAGAATGCGGACACAAGGGACAATATTGCTAGAAAATGCAGGTCCGAGTGTCTATCGGGTTCGGAGCATAGGTGGGCTCTGCACCAAAATTGTGGGGGATGCAAGATTTTTCAAAGGTCAAGAAATGGCCGTAAAATTTGTGGTATGGCGAAAAAAACATCACTTTTCAACGTTTCTCATCGAGCACCACTGTTTTTTTTGTACGAGTTTCTTTGTACATGTACAAAGATCTCCGGAAAGGTCTTTGTACGAGCGAAAATTTTTTTATACATATAACGAATAGATACGCAATCGAATGTAAGTACACGTTTTTACATACTACTCGATCGTTATCCGTGACCCGCACGCTTCGCAAAAGGCGTAACTTTGTCCTAAATTCAGCTGGTTATATTAGTTCAGCCCGAAACGCCGAAATTTTCATGAGTCTCAGGTTGAAATTACATACATATAAAACTCGACTCAGCAACCCACGTTATCGTGCCTATAGCATCTTGACAAGCGTCGGGTGGATGCTTATAAGATTCTAATAATCTTATCCTTTTTCTTGTTGATGCTTATAGTATTGCACGATTTCATAAGCAAATGATACTGCTTACAAGTAATCTTGTAATATATCAAATTCTTATAAGATAGCTTGTACCATCTTGCATATTCGCCTACCTTAGCTTTTTGCTTATACGCATTCAAGCAAGGCAAGCAAAATGATGAGTATCTTTGCAAGATTTGATGAGTAAACAGCAATTTTATAAGAAAATTAGCTGCTTGTTGCTCACAAGCATGAATAAGCAAACTTATAGGTCATAGTATGCATTATCGCAAGACAACTTTTTTGCTTGTTTCTGCTTGCAAGTACTGACAAGCAGAAGAGCAAGATAAGTTTTAAATATATCTACGGATTTACAGTGACGTTTTATCAGACTGACCAGAAATGATTTGGAATGAAGTCAAATACTTGTAGGTACAGAGTCTGACTTTAACTTTACGGTTTCCTCTTGAATTCAATTAATCCGCATGCGTAAGGCCACAAAAATGGTTAAACGGAAATTTAATAAAATTGAATTAAAATTAAGTCAATTAAATAAAATGAGTCTATTGAAATTTTCACAAGCGTACTAGTACTGCTAAGCAACTCCAGTGATGCAGAAAATATTGCTAAAGCAAGTGGTACACCTGCCAGCACACCTGGGCGTGGGGGTATGCACCCCCCAGAAACAAAATACCCCCCCCAGAAATCAAAATACCCCCAGAATTCAATTTTTGAAAATTTTTCGTTTTTCGCAATTTTTTGATGCCAAGGGATAGTGCTTGATGAGAAACGTCGAAAAATGGTGTTTTTATCGCCATACCACCATTTTTAAGGCCATTTTCGACCTTCAAAAAAATCTTGCACCCCCCCCCCTAGAATTTTCTTGCTGCCCACGTATGCCTGCCAGTCTCATAAGGTTATTTAATGTGTATTACTCATCCTCCTCGGCTTTTTTCAAGGAAGGCTATAATTGTATACATAAACACGCTGAGCCAATCGTGCTTATAAGTCATGAAAACAGGCCAAAATTCTTACAAAAATAATTAAACGCTTACAGTTTTATTCAGCAATCCAAAATCTTGTAAGACGTTGAAAGTCTCAGCCAACCTTCAGTTATCGGAAATTTTTGAAAACTTTATATGGACTAAATAAAATGTGCTAGGTTGCTGCCGTTTTTGGTCCTAAATTCGCATTTTCACGTCAGAAACAGCTTTTTGTAAATACACACAATAATCGTGGTGGTGATCATTTCTGGGCGTGGGGGTTTGGGGCATGCACCATAAGTGGGCAGCTCCAAAGTTCTGGGGAATTCAAAATTTTTTGAGAGTCGAATATTGGCCTAAAAATGGTGCTATGATGAAATACACCATTTTTGAACGTTTCTCGTCGAACTATATCGATTGGCATCAAAAAAATCCAAAAATACAAAATTTTTCAAAAATGAACTGTGGGGTATTTTCGGGCTTACCTGGGCGCGGGGGTTTGGGGTATGCATCCCCAGAAGGCAAGTCAAGAAATGGCAAATACCCAACAATCCCCCCAGAATGTCAGTTTTTGGAATTTTTTTGCTTTTTTCGAGTTTTTTTTATGCCAATCGATAGAGCTCGACGAGAACCGTTCAAAAATGGTATTTTTTCGCCATAGCACAATTTTTAAGGCCAATATTTGACTTTAAAATATTTTTGCACCCCAGACCTTTGGAGCCGCCCACCTATGTATGTTGTTGATTATTTCCATTTTCTTTTTATTCATTTGGCCATCTGGGGATGCTTACCCCCCCCCACCCCGCCCACATGTGGTATGCACCCCCAGAAAGCAAAATGCCTAACATGAAAATAAAAATACCCAGCAATACCGCCAAAATTTCAATTTTTGAATTTTTTGCTTTTTTCATGATTTTTTGATGCTAATGGTTGACGAGGAATGTTCAAAATGGTGTTTACTTTGCCATAGTACCATTTTTAAAGCCAATATCTGACTTTAGAAAAATTTTGCACCCCCAGAACTTTGAAGCCGTGTTGATGCTGCTTTTGGTCATATGTCTGAATTGAAGAAATTCAGCCTATGGCTTTGATTTCCAAAAAAACAAATTATAAATGGAGATATATTGTAGGTATGTATATTACAATGAAATTCAAAGAGAAATTTGACATATAAGCCCAAATTGTTTTTTGTCCACCTATGTATATAGCTGCCCTCCATGTTTATCTTGAAGCTGTGAGGGACATACCTACATACATACATAAACAAGATTTAAACTTTAGACGCTTATAATTATGCACAACCAAGTTGATGTTGTCAAATTTTGGGCAATTTTTAAAAAATCTTATAATTGCTTATAAGCACTTATTAAACCCGTGAAGATTATTTTCAAGTTCATATAAAGTAAATTCAAAATATCACGATTATCAAGCAGCGCACGCGATGCCTGACTTGGAGCATCTTGCACAATAATGCAGATGTAGATGTGTATTTGGTGGTTGTGCTCAGTGCACTGTAAGTAAGATCGGCTGCCAAAACTTTTTTGATCAGCATTGCATGTACTTCTAAGCACATGCAAGAATATGCTTATACGATGCTTGCACGTTTTTATAAGCAGTCAGTTGGGATCTTGTAGAACTGCTTGTAGGGGCAAGCACTTGCAAGCAAAATTATAAGTATGCTTGCAAGATAGAAATTCTTGTAAGATTCGGATAAGCAAGGTCTTACAAGCATTTCAATAAGATTCAAAATTTCTTGTGAGTTCGCTTGTAAGAATTACGTTTTCCTGTACATAAGTTGGCAAGTAAGCACATGACAAGCAAAAGGTACAGCACTTGCAAGAAAACTAAAGCATTTCTATAAAGATCTTATTCATAAGCACTGCAAGCACACATAACGTGGGAAGTTAAAATGACTTGTGTTACACATTTATAAATAATAAGCGGTTGCAATGTGCTAACTGAATCTCATAATAGACGCCAATTTGCTTATGAATTTAATGCGACGCAAAGATAAAAGAGTCAATTTTATCTTCAAATGGCAGAAAACAGTGCAAAGTTGTTTAATAGTTCTTTTTTCTGCATAAAATCTTTATAAAACAGTGGAAATAGATGTAAAAGATGCTTCAATATATACAAAGATGCTTACAGATAGATTTTGGAGTGTTAAATGCCCGCGCTTGGAGCTAAATAGAACGTAATTATGATACTCGGCGCGAAGCGCCGAAAATTTATAAATTTTGCTAAAAAATACTCCAAAAAATGTTAAAATTACTATTACTTTGCCCCAAAAAAGTCTTTGTACATTGTATAAAGATGGCTCCGAAAATCTTTGTACGATCCTCAAAATCTGTCTCGTTACAAAAAAAACTGTCGAGCACTATCCATTGGCATCAAAAAATTGCGAGAAAATTCAAAAATTGAATTCGGGGGGGGGGGCGATTGATTGCATACCATAGGTGGGCGGCACCAAAGTTTTTTCTTGGGGGGGGGGTGCAAGATTTTTTCAAAGGTCAAAAAATGGTCTTAGAAATACTGGTATGGCGAAAAAACTCCATTTTCAACGTTTCTCATCGAGCACTATCCATTGACATCAAAAAATTGCGAAAAAAATTTCAAACATTGAATTGGGGGGCATTTTAATTTGTGTGGGGGCGTACATACCCCCCGCCCAGGTATGTTGCATACCCCCACCACACCTGGGCGTGGGGGTATGCACCTACAACCAAAATACCCCTTCCCCCGAATTCAATTTCTAAAAATATTTTTGATGCCAATAGATGGTGCTCAATGAGAAACGTCGAAAAATGGTGTTTTTCGCCATACCACCACTTTTAAGGCCATTTTTTGACCTTTGAAAAATCTTGCACCCCCGAGAATTTTCTTGCTGCCCACGTATGCCCCCACGCCCAGGTTGTGGTTCGGATGGTCCAGCCGGACCCCTCATAGTTTAGCATGTAGCCAACCTGTACTCCGACGCTATATTCACAAGCACACCTGGGCGTCGGGGGTATGCAGTATGCACCCCCTCTCCTCGAGAAACCTAAATACCCCCCCCCAAATTCAATTTTTAAAAATTTTTTTCGTTCTTTTCGCAATTTTTGATGCCAATGGATAGCGCTCGATGAGAAACATCAAAAAATGGTATTTTTTCGCCATACCACCATTTTTAAGGCAATTTTTTGACCTTTGAAAAATCTTGCACCCCCCCGGAATTTTCTTGCTGCCCCCGTATGTTCACAAGTGCTGGGTCACTTAATTGTTATGTAGGCCATTGTCGTTAAGGCATTTAAAATTAATGGAAGGTGCAAGTTTAACTGTTAAACAGAAAGGCAGGTAGGTAGATACATACCTGTCTGTATACAAGTTGTATGTCTACCACAAATATGTAGGTACCTACCTACACACACTCCCATCATTTGTGCGTGAACGGACTAGAAATTTTAATTTAAAAAAAACAGATCTAATTCAAGGCGTATGGATCAACACTATCGTCAGCTGTATCATCGAGAAGCTCTTCTTCATCTTCAATTGATGAATCCTTTTCAGCAGCGGTGGCTGATTCCGTCGGATCGCCGTAAACTGGACTCGGATTTTCAAAATCTACAACACCGTGACAAAATAATGCATGTTATGAACTGTACTAGAGCTGTGCCGGGGCCGCCTTTTTGCGGGGCCGGGGCCGCCGGGCCTAGGCCCCGGTGCCGGGGCCGGGGCCGGGGCTGGGCCTGGCCGGGGCCAATAATAGCGTGCTTTACCATACTCATAGTACGACCCTGCCCTACCCCTTATATGTAATGTACCTATGCATATATTCTTGCTTGTAGATATGCACGTCAAGCGTTAATATTTGATCGGATTACAATATATAACAGAACATGGGCATCGGGGGATCCAGACCCCCAGAATTCTCATTTCCCCCCAAAAAAAAATCCGCTAGACCCCCAAAAATTGATTTTCAGAATTTTTTGTTTTTCTGCGGTTTTTTGATGCTAATGGATAGCTCATTGAGAGACGCGAGAAAACGGTGTTTTTTTCGCTCTACCATATATTATCAGGCACTTTTGACTTTGAAAAATGTTGGACCCCCTAGAATTTTTGAGCTGCCCATGTATGGATTTAACTCCTCTGACTTGGATGCGTTTTTCAATGTGCTTTACTTTGCACTTTTTTAGGCTTATTATTCTATTTGTTCTGATAGACGTAGCTGTCTGCTACCAAGCAAGCTGGAAATGCTCGTCTATATGAATTGCAATTTAAAATATGTCAATTTTGATTATTAACTAGAAATTTGCACCAATCTGACATAGTGAAATAAAGATTTGAATTAGCAAGATCTGTGGTTTGCTTGAAATTGAGTTTGAAGGTAAATCTGCCCAAAACATTATCAATTTTCTACATTATAATCAACTCTAACATTGCTCCCGGCGCCTGCCGGGGTCAGCCTGGCCCCGGCCCGGGGCCGGGGCCTGGGGCCCCGGCGCACGGGGCCGGGCCTGGCCCCGGCACAGCCTATAAACTGTACATAAATGTAATGTATGGTGCAGCTGCAATTTTTATCGCAACAGTATGTACTTACCTAGTCTAACACCTGAAATCTAGTGCAAACGCTTTAAGCAATTTTCAGCGCTCAAGAAAAAATTTCGAAAAATCTAAAAAATCGAATAACTTAAAGAAAATATAATTAAAAATGAATATATGATGCGAGCGGTGAAAATTTAATACTCTTTGAGCCCATTTGATCGTTAAAACGTAATACAATTTCTACGATTTTTGTGAAAATCAAACATTTCAAGGGAAGGCCGTCAAAATATTTTCAGGGGTGAACCCCTCTCCCAAAATCATGTATGCCTGTTACCTCCATATATACATGAGCAGCGCCTAAATTATGGGAGAGGGCCAGGCAGGAAGGAGTAAATCGCAAAAATGTCACTAAAATAGAAATCTGCGGTCTACAGTAACCTGCGAAGGATATTTCAACTTCTGGAGGCTACAAACAAACCCCACGCCCATATGTGGTTGCTACTTATCTATAGTCTGTTTCATTTAACTTTGAGGTTTTCTTTTGAATTTAATCCGCATGAATCAGGCTACAAAAGTGGTTTAAACTCTTGATGCAGTAATGCGCTTTGGCAATAGCAAGCGTGTCACCATAACTCGATATACTGTAGAATATCACTACTACACTGTAAGTTTAAACCGCTTTTGTAGGCACTTTAAATTTTTTTCAAAAACCTCAAACTTAAATGAAAACGGACTATACCTCTGGACAATCCTGGATGGCCTGACAGTGATGATCAGAACTGAAAACAGATAAAACGGAAAAGGTTCTTAAATAATTATCGAAGTCAGTTTCGCAAAAGTAAATTGCAAGGACATTAGTATGCAGCCTGAAAAAGTCCGAAGTGCTGCCCATTTGAAAAAAACAAAATATTGCACCGCAACAGTTTAAAAATGAGGTCAATTATCTTAAAAAGCGTTCCACATCCCAATCACATTTCTAAAAAGTGCACAAATGTTTATTATAATATAGGCACATTTACAGACATGCACAGAATGGGAATTCCGAGGGATTGAAATTTTTATTGCCTTTTTAAAGTCAAAAAATGTGGATAATATGCGTCGAAAGCATCGTTTTCCGGCGTTTCGGACGATGTTCTGTCGAACAAAATGAACAAAACGAGTAAATTCGACTCTTTTAAGCAAGTTATATGGCTAAAAAGGCTTAGAGAAGCACCTTTTCAACGAATTTCGAAAAAATTTTGGAAACTTTTGCGAAATCATGAATTCTGGGGAGATGGGGAACCCATAGATGGGCAGCACCAAACTTCTGGGGGTGTCAAGATCTTTCAACGGTCAATAAATGGTCTTAAAAATGGTGGTTATAGCGAAAAAACATCATTTTTAAACGTTTCTCATCGAGGCACTATCCATTGGCATCAAAAATTGCGAAAAAAACAAAAATTTCTAAAAATTGAATTCGGGGGGGATATTTTGGTTTCTGGGGGGAGATATTCGGTCTTCTGGGGAGGTGCATACCCCAAACTTTCTTTCACGTCAACGTGTGGTGGAACCCGCTCCCCCCGGATCATAATGTATGTACATATATGTAGTAAAGATCATTCCAGTCGTAAATAGCAGTGAGTAAGCACATATTTCACGCGTTCTTTTTGTTTCTTTCTTACTAATAGCATGATGCACCTCTTATATCTGTCTTTCTTTCTTCTCTTTTTTTCCTTTTTAATGTTGTTTTTTTCTTCTTTTTTTCTCTCCTTCTTTTAGTATTTGCCTTTTTATTTATCTATTTATTTATTTACTTATTTGTTTTTCTCCTCATTTTCTTTTTTTCTTTTTGCTTCTTTGTTGTATTGATGACTTCTTACTATACTATGTATTAATGGCGTGGGGGTTTGGATCACCAGAAATTAAGAACACACCATATAGACTCCACTTTGAAAATTTCGACAGTACTGTACCTACCTACCTACATAATTATAGAAACTTTATCGTAGCTTTAACATGCTAGAGGTGCTAATAAGAGTCCAGAAGCTTACTCATAGTGTTTAATGTAAAGAGCATTTAAGGGAGGGGGAGGAAGATTACTAGAAATCGTGAAATCCTATTTCCCTTTAGAATTTTAGATTTTATCACAAAAAAAATCGTGTTGTTTTAAGCGTTTTAACGATGCTTTAGTAAAGAAGTCTTATTTTCAGCGCTTCGCGCCATTTACTCGTACTCATTTTCATATTATATTTTATTTGATTTACTCGTATGAGGATGGGGAGGATTGCCCACCCAAAGTTGGTTGCCTCCTCATCCCCTAAGCCGGAACATTTTTGACACCCCGATTCGTGGAAAAAAACTGAATTTTTTTGGCATTTTTTAAAGTGTTTTAGACCGTTTTATGCCCAAAATCGGAGGTTATTAACCCCCCCCTTCAAATGGTCGGGACTCCCACCCAAATTTCGAGCTTTTACACGTGTGGTAAAAAGGTCTGTATAAAGTCTAATAACAGTGCTAACCTTTCTTATCGTAAGTTATATTCATGAGGTAAAGGCCACCAGAAGGTGCCAAGCTTAAATCATATTTTGCCCAGTTAATCTCCATCGGATTGTCTAAAAGCCACTTGAGATCTTCGTCAGTAACTTGACTCTTTGCCGCTGCTACCATAAAGGAAACCATTTTTCTTATCTAAAACAAACATCGTAGAAAAAGGATTCAGCGTGCCAAATGACCTGTAGTATTGAGCAGACATCAGCGTTTTTTTGTACAAGGTCCGTTTGTAAATGCACAAAGATGGTCCCAAAGTCTTTGTAAATTTTGTACATGCAAATTTTGTGTGCTCTAATATAATACAGCCACGATTTTAGTGTGGTAAAAACAGAGTTGTTCGACTTTTGGTAGTGTATTTTAGCTGATTTCTGGGTCTCCAAGGGCGAAAATCACCAAGAATCGCTTTAAAACGGCGCGAAGCGCCGAAAAATTTGACATTTTTCCTTTTAGAATGCAATTTCTGCCATTATATAGATATATAGAATACACACTCATTTCGACGCGAAGCGCCGAAAATTTTTGCGAATTTCACACCTTTTTTGCAATTTTTGTCTTGCCAAAAATCTTTGTACATGTACAAATAATAGAAAGTCATCAATATGATAAAGAAGATAAAAAATAAAATAAAAATAATAAAAAAAGACGGTCCCGAAAAGTCTTTGTACATCGGGAGAAATCTTTGCCAAATACAAAAAAAACGGCGGCAGACATGCGCGTGGGGGGTTTGGGGGTCTCGCTTGCTTGACACCCTCAGAATGGGAAAATGGAAAATTTTTTGGGGAATATGAGGCTAAATGAAGGTCAAAAACGGATGAAAATCGAGAATTTTCTTTAAAAGTGCTTCAAATTGATTAGAAACTGCTTAATAACTGTAGTTTTATCGCTATTTTAGCGCTTATAACAATTTTAAAAATTGAAAAAAATTTAACGTGCCTATCTCGGCCTCTGGAAGTCGAAAAAAATCAATGTTCGCGTTTCTAACGATACTCTGTCTTTCTACAACCTAAAAATAAAAAATTTCAAAAACTACTTATTAGCTGATGTTTTCAGAAAAATAGGGTTCCATCCTTCTCACGAAAATCCTAGACGGCCACTGTTTCAATGCACGAAATAAAAACAACAATAAAATGGGCTACTTACATTTATGTAAAATCTAAGTGTCGACGTAGCTAGGCCACATGACAAAAAATTGTTATTGTTACTGTTCTTGAAAAAAAGGAATCTCATTTATCATAATATCAATTAATATCCGAACAGCTCTACCAAACAAGCTAAAAAGCAAAAAGCAGAAAATTGCGTAACTATTTGGCAAAAAACAGTTAAAAAGATTCATGTCAGTATTTTCACCCCAGCTTACTCTTTCTATTTAATTCCTTCAACAAGCCGCACAAATAAGATCACAGTACACCATGCATAGTTCTACATAACTTTACTTATTAATACAGCGAAAAGAAACCTTAAAAATCTCTCAATGTCATGTTTATATGAGCCGATTCAATCGTTGAACTATTTGTACAGATTCTGCAGCCGCATTTTAAGAAGGGCTTGTCAAAATTCAGTATTTACATATCTTTCGTGCAACACTTTAACATACATAGCTAGCAGGATAAATTAGAAGATCATAAGTGATCTCAGGGGGTTTGGATGGGTTTCCACATACCCCAGAAATTTTTCCCACCCAAAATTAGCGATTTTTCAAAAGTTTCCAAAAATTCGTAGAAAAGGTGCTGTTTTTAGGCGTTTTGAGCCATTTATTTGCTCGAGGGTTCTAATTTTCGGCGCTTCGCGCCACATACTGACCATATTTTGTTCACTTTGTTAGAATTTTTCGATTTTTTCTATTTTTATGGTCTATTAAGATAGAGTATGATCAGAAACGCCGAAAAACGATGTTTTTGACGCGTATCCACGATTTTTGAGCTCAAAAAGAGTCAGTTTAAAAATTCACCCGCCGGAAGTCCCATGTTGTCCATGTCTGACGAAGACTGACGAAAGCTGAATAAAAACCTGTCTATAAACGAAAGACCGGGCATGAACCAAAATATCGACATAATGGAAGCAGTCGGACAAAGGCTCGAAGCGAGGGTCGATCAAAGGCGTTCCTTTGAGAACTTCGACTAATTTGACTTCTCTATGCGTAGAAGGTTTCAAAAAATTTGGATCCATAGATTGCTGGGAACTGAATGACCTAAATTTGATAATACAAGAAAAAATTCATTATTTGAACATAAGATAGAAATAGGCATAAACTATACATCAAACTTGTAATTCAGATTTCACATGTTTGTTAAAATTACGATTCATACCTCATTTGCTGAATTTTGCAAAGCAAACAGTTAAAACGTTCACCTAAATGAGGGAAATGTCAATATTTGATAGTATGAACAAACAGGCACAGCATGGGAATTCTAGGGGGAGTGAAATTTTAAGGCGTCTTTTTGGGCCCGAAAGTGTTGGTTGGTACGAGTCAAAAGCATTATTTTTCGGCGTTTCTGACGATACTATATCTTTCTAGAGCAACAAAACCAAAAAAATTCCGAAAAAAGTAGAACAAATTCAACAAAATATGGTCAAAATATGAGTACATGGCGCGAATTGTCGAAAATTTGACACTTTTGAGCAAAAAGAGAGCTAAAAACGCTTAAAAAGCACCTTTTCCACAAATCTTTTGGAAATTTTTAGAAACTTTCGAGAAATTGCGAATTCTGGGAGAAATGAAAAAATTTATGGGGAGGTGAAAATTTATTCCGAAAGGAGTGAACCCCCAGATTACGTACATATGAATATGAATGATTTCGGAGGCGCTGGTATGTTCTGAGCAATACAGCGTTATTTGCAACTGTGCGTTTGCTATATTGATAAAAGAAAAATTGTCCTAGTAGGAAGATACTCCTCAAGTATTATGTAAAGTATGGATCTTTATAAAATAAGATAAATTAGATTAAAGTTGAATGACATAGAGCCCTGACAAACTGATTACTGATGAATTTTCGCACTGCAAGTACGTCCAATATTTAGAAAAAGGAATCTGAGACTACTTTTTGCTTATGCGATTAGTACAAATACGTGTTCTTGGAGGTTTGACCCCCAGAATGTCTACTGACTCCCGCAAAATGGCTGCGACCCCGCCAGAACTGTTGATTTTTCGTTAAAATTGTATAAAGTGTGCATTTTCAAGCGTTTTTATCTCATTTTTGGCTCAAAAATTTCAAATTTTCGCGCCATATACACATTTTTTGACTATATTTTGTTCAACTGACCTTTTCAATTTTTTTTTAAATTCTATCAAGGTTTTTATGTTTTTATGCTCTATAAAGAACGAGCATTGCTCGAAACGTAAAAAAAGTGTTTTTGAGGTGTACTCATCATTTTAGTCAAAAAGAAGAACGCTTTTTAAAAATTTTCTATGCCTGACCCCACCCATAATTCTCATGCTATATATGTAGGCTAGTACGTGCATATATGTATATTATTAGCTGCATGACTTTATCGTCGATCGTTTCTATAATTTAAAGAGTGATTTATGTAAAAACAAATAGGTATGCCAAAAGGTGCAATATTTTCCAAAATGAATACTTCAGATCAGATCTACCTACCTACGTATGTAAACCTACCTATAATCTAAGTTAGGGCCGTATTTAAGTGAGGGGGCGGGGGCGGCGAAAAAAGGCGCAATACATGGAATAATACAATAACACATTGCACAAGCCCAAATGATCATTTTCTTTAAGCAAGTCAATACAAATGTTTGTAGCTTCTCAAATGCAGTTTCCGAAAGATCATATATACATAGGCCGCCCCGTGTCCACGATTTTATTTCAGAACGATCGCCAAAATCTTCATCTTTTTGTATATAATTTGCATTTATAATGTATGCATGTAAGTATGTACATACATAATGCATTCATAAGCAATTTTGCACGACAAATCGACCGGTTTTGCATTATAGGATCACTTTTCTAGCTTTTATTGCGGGGATAAAACAAGAATTAGGGTATTCGGCAAACATTTTTGGCATTTATCTTTTTTAAACTCAAGTTTGCAGCCTTTTTGAAGACGAGCGAAACAAAACCTTTCGCGTTATGAAAAGCTAGTGCACAGCGCCGGAAATTTTTTAACATTTTTATCACTTTAAGCTCAACTTTATAGCATTCTCAAGATAGGCAATGAAGTAATCATATCTGGCACGAAGCGTCCGACATTTCCGACATTAGCATCCTTTAAGATCAATTCTATAGCTTCTTGAGCATAAGCAACACACGAATTATATCTGGCGCGTAGCGCCAGAAAATTTCGACATTTTATCCTTTTAAACTTAATTCAGCAGCTTTCTGTATATAAACAATAAAGTAATTACATGTTGTGCGGAACGCGGTAAAAATTTCGACATTTACTACATTACATCCTTTTAGGCTCAATTTTTCAATTTTTTTACGCATAAGCAATGCAGAAATTATATATGGCGCGAAACGCAGAAAATTTAAACTTCTGAGCTGAATTTCGCACTGAAGATATGCATAAAATTTTTCTGAAAAAGAACAAAAAATATATTAAGTAGGTATTTTGATTGAACTTATAGTGCCAAGCGCCGAAAATTTGAGTATTTAGATCATACATGCACAATGTCAAAAGCTCTGGGAGGGATAAAACGAGTTTCCTTAGGAAGGCGGTGGTAAATGAGTAATTTGTTTACCTATCTATTGTCAAATGTTTGCACTCAATTAGTCGTACATATTTGATTTTTCATGAATGTTTATGGTTGAATTTGCGTGAAAATACTTGAAATAAAGGGCAATGAAATGACCTGTAACATCAAATATATACAAAATAATAAAAGAAAAGTGTATGGATGAATGAATTCAACAGTCTACAGCTCGAAAGATAAGTACATCTACTTGAAAGTGCACTGTTAGGCGTCATTTGATGCTTTTTCGTGGTTCAAGCAATCGGTTCTGGTCCAAAATGGCCTGAGGGGGTATGCTTTCCAAAAAACCCCGTGGGAGGATACCCTTCATCCTCCCAGTGTGCATGTGTGATTTTCATGCATAGGAACGTCAAAAACCTATATATTAAAAGCTAAAAGCTAAAAAATTCTAGAAAAGTTTAGGAAGAACTCCCCCTTTACCCCCTTCCCTGGATAAGGACCTGCATATACATATGTAGACACATACTTGACTACCCATGAGTCAATAGGGCAAAGCATATCTGGGCAAGGCAAGAATCAACACTCTGTACATACTAATCAGTTTGACCACAGAGAGAGAAGCAAGGGCCTAACAAAGCCAAGTCAAATCATAGACGCGCATGAGTTCGTTTCACAAAAATATAAAATTCGCCTCTAAATTGCTCTTAATCAGGCACGTATCTCTGGGGAATGGGGGGTCCACCCCCAAATTCAGAAAAATAAAAAATAGGACTTTTTAAACGTTATTTTGTGCTATTTTTGGCCTTTTTGGGCTTAATCCCCCAAAATAGAACGGCCAGCTACGTGCCTGCTCTTAATTATACCTAAAATCGTGAAGTCCTTCGAATAACTTCGCCACTCGATAAAATTTTTCCGGGTCAAAATTCGAATCGATCGCCCAACTGCGATCTTTCTCCATCAAAGGTGCGAAAGCAGCAGGATCTCTTAATAAGAGAGGGCGGTCGGGATCGTTGTCAAATTCTGACTTCAGGACCAAAAGTCGATATAAATAAGAGCGCGACATAGCATGCCGCCTCGGACAGAATCCATCGGCCACAGCATGGCAGGCTAAAATCCTGTCAAGAAACTAAAGTTAATATAATTAAAGAATACTAGTTTAAACCAATTAATAAAATCGTTTACAGCATTTAAAATTACCGAATAAAGTGATGCTATTTTCAATAAGAACCGTAAGTCAAATGCAAACATGCACAACTGGGAATTTTGGAGGCGGGCGGGGGGAGTGGAATTTCAAAGAACCTTTTCGGGCCCAAAAATAGTAGGTACGCATCAAAAAAATCGTTTTTCAGCGTTCCTGACGATGTTTTAGCACAAAAACAAAAAAATTCGACAGAAATCAAAAAAGTAAAGCAAATTGAAAAAAATATGGTAAATACATACATGAGTATAGGCGCGAAGCGCCAAAATTTTGACTCTTTTGAGCAAATACTCATAGATAGTAAAAAACGCCTAAACAAGCACCTTTTCTACAAATTTTTAGAAAAATTTTGGAAACTTGAAAAATCGCGAATTATGGCAAGCATACATGTAACGGCTCGTAAATTTGGGTTGGGGGTCCCGGCAGCCAAAAACGCCTAAAAACGGCCAGAAAAATCGGATGGGGTGCGAAAATTTTCTGGCCCTGGGGATGGGGGCGTTCGACCTTAGGTGGAGGACACGGATTTTTTCGTATTCGGCGAAGATTTTTCCCGATGTACAAAAGACTTCTAAGGACCGTTTTTGTACATGTAAAAAGATTTTTGGGAAGACAAAAACTGTAAAAAGGTATAAAATTCCTAAATACTTTCGGCGCTTCGCGCTTAAATGAGTATTTGTTTGTTCTATGTATCTTTAAAATGGTAGAATTTGCATTTAAAATGGAAAAATGTCAAATTTTTTCGGCGCTTCGCGCCGTTTTGAGACAATTTTTAGTAATTTTTGGCGTCAGAAACCCAGTAATTAGCTAAAATACACTACTAAAGGTCGTAAAAACCCTGTTTTACCGCACTTAAATCGCTACTGTACCGTATTGTAGTACACAAAAATTTGCATGTACAAAATGTACAGACTTTTGGGGACCATCTTTGTACATGTACAAACGGACCTTGTGCAAAAAGACAGAAAATACTGGTGGGCGAGATTCCCATCCCCCTCTTAAATGCATGGGAAGTGAGAAAATTTCTGGGGCGGGGGCTAACCCTCCCCAACATCAAGTACGGTCAAATGACTGCGGTTGAGTTTTTAGTCGGGGAGTCATATAATTTTTAAAAAATAACATTGATAGTTTTAAAAATAAAAATTTGGACGATAAGTTTATCAGCAAAGTAAATAAACAATCGATCAATTTCCAAACGAAGAATCAACCAACCAACCAGACTGACCAAGAAATTAGAATCAAGTCAATCAACGTACCAGCCAATTAGCCACACCGATCAAGCAGTCAATCAATCATACGTAGGCAAGCTGTATGTGGCCAACATATCTGTTCTGGGGGGACTAGTCCAAATACCCAAAATGTTCATTAATGAACCCCAACTTAATGACGTAGACCATCATATTTTTCGATTTTTCAAAAGAAGTTTAAAAAATGTCTTGCATTTTAAGTTTCCAGCGGTGACTGAAGAGCATAAGTTTTTTGGCATATTGCACCAAATACCTATTTTTGGTCACACTGAGTCCAATTTTATTAAATTCTTCAAAAATTGAAAAAATTATGCGTTTTTATGTTTCAGAAAAGATATCCTTTCCAGAAACGTAAAAATAGTCTTTTTGACACGTAACCATCGTTTCTAAGCTCTAAAAAGGTACTTTGGAAAAATTCTTCGGGGCTAAACCCCAGAATTCTCATGATGCGTAGATATAATATATAAGGATATAATATATAATATATAATAATATAATATATAGATGTTAGGACCTGCATTGATTCTGAGGTCATCACAAAGCAAGCACAATGACTCCTTGCAGAAAAGAAAATATTAGCAATAAAGTTTTTATGCCTTATACGCTCAACTCAGTAATATCACATTATTTCCCCTTAAAGCTCAAAACTGGGTCTAAGAGACAAAACGTTATAAATTTCAGAATTTTCACATTGTTTTTGCGAGTCATCTGCCTGTTAAAAAACCACAAAATTGATCCCAGTTTATTACATTTTGACATTATTTACCATGTGTTACATAAACCTGGGTTTTCAAGGCATAAATATTATACAAGAAATTTTTTGTTATTTTGGTTCTGCAGGCTAAAAAGTGTACTAAGACCTCGTATTGGTAGTCCAAATAAATTAAAAAACTTTCAATTTACTGATATGGGCCTCTGCTTTCATATCCTCGTCAAAAATTCACTTTTTAATTAAGTTCCGACCATAAACTAAGACTGTTTTCCGGTAACGTCTAGAATGCAAGTAGGCTTAATGGCTACCACGCCTACAAAACTGCTTAGGAAGCCCGATATTAAGATATAAAAATAAAATAACATGACACAGACCTCATGTCGAAGTCCATGTCTTTCAGCACGTGGTTTACAGCAGCGCATAATGTATCCGGATCATAAGGAAGCGACTGAAGTTTGCCATTCGATTTGAATTTCAAGTTAAAGTTTAAGCGATTGCACTCAATCGTCTCCAGCAACTTCACAGTATAAGTCGTACGCAATGCGTGAACGCCCGCATCGGTTCTCGAAGCGCTAGTCGTCTTTATAACACTGCATGGGACATTTAAAACAAGGGCTAAGGCATTCTGAACAAATATGGTAGGAACGTCAACTTTTACAATAATGCCCCGAGAGGAAAATTACACATATCTAATTAATCTAAAAAACGCAAAACATTTCCAAGCACGTATATGCATACACGTATCCGCTTAAAATTTTGGGATGGACGTCCCAGCCAGTTTTAGAGGAGGTTATTGAAATCTAATTTTTGGCCAGAAATGAAGAAAAAAGAGCTAGAAATGGCCAACAAACGCAAGTTTTAACAAAAAATGGGGATTTAAAATTTTTTGACTTTGGAGGATATGGGGCGAATAATTTCGGGTGGGGGATCCCTATACTCTCTTACATTTATGCGCATGCACAAACATGGGGCCGCATGAAGAAGGAGTGAGGGGCGTCTGCTCTACGGCAGCCGTCAAAGTCTTCTTTCAAAAATAATAAGACGATAAGCTGTAATGGGAAAAACGCATCTTTTTCGTCAGGAAAGCTTCAAAATTGTGACACCAAACTGAATTATTTTTTCAAACACTTGCACCTAGCACGACTGGAAAAAGCAATGTACTTTTCAAAATGTCCAGAGGAAGGAGCACAACATGCTATGGTTTAATTTTTCGATCATTCAAGATTAAATTGAATTAAGCAATGATTTTCGGCAATTTAACAAAAGCAGTTCTATGAAATTATGCAAGCTATAATCAAATAGATGAAATTAATGGATTGAACGATTACCGAATTATATTTAAGCATGGCAAGTTTTTGCGAAAACTTCATATGTTATGGTCTCAATAGATAGAGGATATTGGCTAGCGTTGAAAGTAGTTTTGCGTGTAAAATGAGCTATCATTAATGCGATGCAAAACAAAAACCGTGCTGATCATTATGAATTAACATTCCATGTGCACAAGGTCAGCTGCGAACATGGATTTAGAAGCTACAAGTAGGTTGATGGATGTATAGGTACTGAATATGGCAAAGTTTATTAAACGTTTTCACGCAACTTTTAAGGCCATGTTAGTCCAATAGGACTCCCCGGCTTATCTTGCAAACTGAAATGTCCCCTCATTCCCGTTATGTTATGCAAAAGCACCTATGGTGTAGAATAAAACAAAACAAGGTAGGTAAGCATAGAACCGCCGGGAATATAAGCAAGAAATCTTTAACAAATTATGAATTAAAAAGTTTTTGCCATACTTTTACGTTCATTCATCTTTTTAAAGCTATTTAACTCGATAACGCCTCAAGTTTTCTCCAGACAAGTTCATTAACGCAAGATAATAATTAACTCATAAACCCTAGTCTTAGCGTGCACATTGTACTACTGGTTTTGAGAAACTGCTGTAATACCCAGAAAAATGCGCATTTAATTTTAAATTGAGACAATTTTTCATTCACTTACTACAATTAGTTTCAAAATCTCCTACACATAAAAAAACTGGAAACAAATCGACTCATGCTAACAAAATAATCGCATGCACAGTAATTATCTTGCAACTCAAATATGTGGGTATGTACGTACTCCAACAGCTCTTTGATTGTCTAGATCAGGATTCAGATGTAGTCAGTGACTAATAATGCATATCAATGTCATAATCGATTACACAATATATGCAGTATGTGTCAGCTAAATTAATGACCGACTTGTGGTTGACACATTCTACTTTCCGGGCACGTTTAATACAATTGATTAAGACTGAAAAAATCAATATTTCAATAGTTCACCATGTAGAATTAGAAAAAAACAGAATCACGGCGCATAATAATTAAACCCTAATTGCACTTGTAAAAGAGTACATATATTTCGAGCCAAACCAGAATGTTCTGAAAATCGATAAATCCGATCTATAAATTTTAAACGAACAGATCGCATTTCCGATTTTTAGTGAAAGACAAAAATGACTGGCATGAAGTTTCAACAAGGATGATAAAGAAACTTGAAATTCTAGAGATTGAACACCGGTGCACTTGACTGGACTTTAAGGTAGAGAAGGTTACAGATAAATATCACACTAACCGTGCTCACCCATTTGAAATTCCGATACGTGGACGGCAAAGAATATGTAGCATATTTCATATACACATCCACACTAAGCAAGCTAATAAAGAAAAACTCAACTTACATTAAGAACATTCTGAGCACCAATGCTATTCCGTTGAAATTGCGAACCAGAGAATCTTGTTCCCAAATACGAAACGTAAAACATGTATCGAGTCATCAAATCACCTTTTTCATAGGACAATTTCTGCTAAAACACTGTATTTAATTACTAATGACTATCCCCATATTTAAGGAAGGTATTAATAAATATAAACTTATATTTAATTTAACACATTAACATAACCACTTTAACCATTAGTTTAAAATAGAAAGAGGACTGCAATTCCAAATTACGCGCGATACAACTATAGTCTGTTCCATTCCAAGAGGCCCATTTTCGTTAAATTCATAATACTGTACTAGTTTTTCACTGCACAAATGGCTTCTTCAATGTTCTTGCAGCGGTTAGTCGCTTTAAAACCTTCTTGTCGATGTTTAATGTGCTTTGCTTAACATATCGCGCATCTAACAAACTGCGCAACAACGTAAACTGTAAAATATTCTGCTACAGTAATAAGCACTAAAACTAAAATGGGCCGTTTGGGATGGAACAGACTATGGTAGAAATTAACAAAAAATTAAATATTCAGACACAAATATTAAATCGAAATAAAATTAAATCAATGAAATACATAGAATAAAAATAAAATTACTAAAATTACTGTTAACAAATACTCTCCTCAATAAAAAATCATACTTTTTACGGCTTAAATACATGGCTGGGATATTATGTAACTATATACCAGTGCACTACGGTGTCTCGCAATAAAAGCAATCGCCCATTTATGCAAACGAAGGAAGGTAAGCAAACAATAAACGAATTTATTAAGTAAACGGGGCAAATGAAATACAAGACTCACGATAAGCAATACAAAGGAAAGCTGGCACAAAACATCACCAATTAAATATAAGTTTAACTCGGCCTCGTTATAATACAAAATATATTTCAATAACAAATTTCTCGCATAAAAATTGCAATTAGCGATACTGGCTTAAAATCGAGCATCTTGTCGATAAATCTAGCATCTTAAGGAAAAATCCAGGCAATGTCAGGTAAAAAAAGGTTTATTTTCATTTATGCCGAATTACATTAGCGATACAGGAGACTAAACAGCTATATAGCCTTTTTCGGACTCAGAAACATGTCCTGCGAAATCAGAAATGCTATGTATTGCATGGACATAAAAAAGATTGTCCTAAAGCCTTTTGACCTGCTGTATATCATGAGCGCGACGTAAAAAGTTAAAGTTACTTCTGTAGCTTATTCATAATCGAAAAATAATGTTAGGCAAATGAACTATTTGCAATTCGAAAGACGATAGCAAATTTTAAAACAAATCAGCAGAGCGCTATTTTATTCTTATTTGCTGTAATACACTCGATAATACAACCGCTTAGAGCGCCAAAGCGAATAAGAATTGTCGAATTTCAATAAATAGACGCCGCGGCCCGGATAGGCGTGGCTGCCCGCGTAAACTTCTTCGTGACAGTCACGCCTGTACACGGGCAGAATTTCGTCGATTTGCGGTTTACAGATTTGCGCATCTTTCTCGGGTTGGCCCACCTCGACGTCACCTTTCTTCTGAGCTTCAATATGCGAAAGAGCGAAAATTTAGAATAATTAGTATAGGTGGGCGGCACCAAAAATTCTGGGGTTGCAAGATTTTTCAAAGGTCAAGAAATGGCCTTTAAAATAGTGGTATGGCGATCCATTGGCATCAAGAAATTACGAAAAAAACAAAAAATTTCAAAAATTGAGTTCTGGGGATAAGGGATATTTTGGTTTCTCGGGGGGAGGTGCATGCATACCCCCAACCCCCATGTGTGATAAGGAGGCTTTGTAAAATAAGTTGTTTAAAACGAATTCGAATTTCGAAAGCAGTCAGATAAAATACGTATTAAATGACTTTACTTCTTCCAATTCGATAAATAGAAAACCTTAAGCACTAATCTACGAATTAAGTAATCGTATGCGAATGAGGTTCACTAAAAATTATATTACCACATTCCTTTCTCCTATTTTAAACGAGAGTGAATAAGAAAAGATGTTAATTAGATTATGTACATATCACACATGGACATAGGGGGCTGAGAGGGGTACAGGGCCGTATTTAAGGGGGCGGCCGCCCCCCTCTCGACCGGAAAAAATTTGAAAGGTAAGATAATGCACGGAAAAATGGAAAAATCGACTGTCTTTGATGTAAAATCTTCACGTGAAGTATTTTCTATCATTTTGGCCCAAGCACGACCGAAAATGACACTTCTTTAAATGAAGCTTTTGAGTGAAAAAATTTTTATTCCAAAAAGTACGAATTTATTATTTCAATAAATAGAGCATGCCGAAAAACGTCAAAAATGCAGGTTTTTGCGAGATATCCCGACAAATTTTCTGAGATATAGACCAATTTATGTTGGGTCCCCCTTCGCCGAATCCTGGATACGGGCCTAGAGATGATTATTACTACTACCTAAGGTTTCGGAAAACCAGGTACTGCCAGACGATTTTAAGATTTTTAGAAAATGAAAATTTGAATTTTCTTCATTTATTAAATTTTTTCGACTTAATTTTCAATTTTATCAATTCGTTTAGAGATCGACAGCTTTTTATACACAAATGCACATACTACGTACTATATAAAAAATTGATTGTAATATAATTAGGAGCAGATTTTACATCAAATTTCGCTCTACTCTTTATCCCTGCATTGAAAACGATGTACTTATGCGGCAGTTTTCTTTTGGGCTTTCCCAGAACCGTAATTGTCGATTAATTTTAAATAACTAAATCCCCCATAAGAGCTCCTAAGAACAATCGGTCAAGCTTCTTAGATTACACGCACTATAAATGCGTAAAAAATGAGTTTTTGATTGATCATTCGGCTGGCGGTGCTTAATAAATGAAAATAGAATAACTGCTAATTCTAGGCTGAAACGTCAATATATATACATTTATTTAGGGAACACAAGAATGACTGCATCGTATTTTTCCTAAAATCATTAGGTTATCTAGTCTAGTTGCGAATATCAAATCTAAATATACATGTTACAGGGGATGGGGATCCCCCACCCAAAAATGGTTGTCCCCTATCCCCCGAAAGGAAAAAATTTTCAACGTCGATTTTTGGAAAAAATTGAATTTTTCGGCCGAATATAGGTATTTTTGGCCCTTTTTGGCGATAAATTAAGGGTCATTAACCCCTTACCCTAAAAATGGCCGGGGACCCTCAAATTTCGAGCCGGTCAATGTATGAATCTAAAGATATAAGTTTCTTTCAACTCCTTTAAAACTTACCCGCCAGTTCATTTTCTTCCTCTTCGTCAGATTCTGATACATGCACCGAGACAGTATTCGTATCAGAAAGCGTCCATTCAAAAAATAAGCCAAAACCTATATCATAATCGTCCGTTGCGAATTCCCAAAATAGGCTGGTGCCATCCTCATGAGTCGGGACTCTGACCTAATTCAAATCAAACATAGATTTGTCGAGTAAGTTCTCCCTTTCCTAAAATAACTACCAATCACCGACGAACAGGTAATCGAATTAAAACTGTATCTGTCAGCGTTTAAGGCTGACATTTTCCCTTCCACTTTAAGTACGCTATGTGGTTTATCTATTGCACTTTACCTCACCGAAGCGGATGATAATATTACTCGTAGCATAATAAAGGGGTTAAACCACACCTGGGCGTGGGGGATTTGGGGGTATGCACCCCCCCTTGAGAAACCAAAATACCCCCAGAATTCAATTTTTTGAATTTTTTTGTTTTTTTTCCGCAATTTTTTAATGCAAATGGATAGTACTCGATAAGAAACGTTGAAAAATGGTGTTTCTTCGCCATACCACCATTTTTAAGAATTTCTTGACCTCTAAAAAATCTTCCACCCCCAGAAATTTGAAGCTGCCCACGTATGAATTAAACAGTGCAAAAACGTAGCTGCAAACACTCGCCTACATTTTTTAAGATTTTCGGGCTTCACCTTGAACGTCTACCATACATGTACAGTATGGGAATTCTAGGGGGTGAAAACCTAAAGTGCCTTTTTTGGGCCCAAAAATGGCCGGTACGCGTTAAAAAACATCGTTTTTTGGCGTTTCTGACGATACTCTATCCTTCTAGAGCATTAAATCATGAAAAAAATTTCGAAAGTCGAATAAATTGACCAATATATCGCTTAAAACATGAATATATGGCGCGAAGCGCCGAAAATTTGGCGACTTTGAGCAAATAGATAGCCAAAAACCCTTAAAAAGACACTTTTTTCTACCAATTTTCAGGTAAGTTTAGGAAACTTTTGAAAAATCACCAATTCTGGGGAGGGGGGAGGTGAAAAATTTTTTGCGGGGGTGAAAAATGATTCTGGGGGGGGGTGAAAATCCCCAAACCCTACAAGATCGTGTATGACGTCTACTAATCCTACGTGTTTTTTTGGGGCGGGGGTTCGGGGGTTTGACCAACAGAATGGCAAATTAACCCTTGATCGACTATTCTAAAATTTTTCAAAATTTTTTATATTCTAGAAAGAACGAGCGTTGTTCGAAATGTTGAGACACAATGTTTTTGACCTAAACCCATAGTTTTTATACCCAAAAAAGGCACATCTTGAAAATTTTTTGGGCCTGACCCCCAGAATTCAAGCATTTTGACGTTTCCGTCATAATCGAGTTCCTAATTTAGCTGGAATTGTACGACAGGATAGTCTTCAAAATTTTTCAGCTACATACACATCACACCTGTGATTAATGCCGACAACGCGCCATTGTCTTATAAAATACAAAATAAAGTAAAACAGAGTAAAGCTTCTTAAGCTAATCACCGTTATGAAATTGACAAGTTCCAAAATGAAGATATCCAAGTAGCAATAGAAAAATGCTCAATTTTGGAGTACTGAAACAAAGAGGATTATTTGCATAGTCCATTTCTAATGAAAAATTTCGGAAAACGTATTAGAGGCCCAAAGCATTTCTGTCAGAAAATTTGAGGGATTGCATTTGTGAAGAGCTGATAGAAGTGGAATATTTAATGCTTGTTTTGATTTTTTTTTCCAGCAGACATGTAACGGCTCGACATTTTGGTATAGGGTCCCCGGTCATTTTTAGGAAGGGGAGGGGTAGATGACCTCCAGTTTTTAACCAGAAAGGGCCAAAAAACCCGTAGGAATAGCCAAAAATTCAATTTTTTTTTCAAAAATCGGGGCAACGGATGGGGGTCAAAATTTTTCTGAATGTGGGGGATAGGAGGACGATCAACTTTGGGTAGAGGGTTCCCCCATCCCCCTATCACGTGTTCGGCGTTAAGTAACTTACTGTAATAACTTCACCGTACGAAACTTTTATACAACTCTCGGGGCTTTCTTTCTTGACAAAGTCCTTGAACTCTGTTATGTCCTTTCGAGTCCAAATTGATGCAGGGGTGACGGCTGAATCGACTAAATACATATAAAAGCTGTAAGAAGTGTGTGATGTGCAAACTACACGGAAAACTATTTAAAAGCACGAGAAACCGAAGAAACACAAACAGGAAAATAAATTTGTTTCCAGGATGGATTGAAGACAATTCACGCATAAAAAGAGAACAGACCAATGCTACAGGGTCAGAAGAAGTCTGGTAGTAATAGGGACTCGGTTCAAATTAAAACTAACAGCGCCTTTAGATCCTTGACTAGTCAAGTCATCAAGTTCAGGTTTCATTCCTCCCTAACCAAACCGAACCAAACCCTCTGCTGAAGTGAGCAGCATGACAGGTCTAGGAGGTCAGCCAGGAATTAATGCTGAAAAGGCCTCACAAATCGATAATATTACTAGAACAGAACGTTAGAAGTATATCAATACAAGTAAAAAATTTAATACTTACTCATATAGACGTTTCGTACAAAAAATGCGATTTTCATGCAATGAGCGACATCTAGCCAAAAAATTAAATATTGGTCAATAGCTTACAATCACAGCTCGTAATTAATAATATATGTATGTAGGTAGATATGTACAGGGCCGATTTAAGGGGGGCGGTGGACGCCCCTTCTCAGCCGGAAAAGATTTTGAAAGGTAAGATAACGCAAGGAAAGATGTCTTAAAACGGCGCGAAGCGCCGAAAAATTTGACATTTTTCCTCTCGAAATGCGATTTCTGCTATTTAAAGGTATATAGGACACACAATTACTCATTTAGGGGCGAAGTGCCTAAAATCTTTGCTAATTTCGTACCTTTTTTGCAGTTTTTGCCTACCCAAAAATCTTTGTACATGTACAAAGACGTTTCCAAAAAGTCTTTGTACATCGGGAAACATATTTGCCATATACAAAAAAACAGTGGCCTGGATGTGTACGAATGTATCATTTATGGAACCGCGTATTTACAATTTATTCTAAATAATTATACCAGGGGGTTCAGAACCGTCTTCACTTGATTCTGGCTCAGATTCATTATTTATTGGTCCAGCAGAACTATCATCTTTTATGCATTCACCATTGGAATTGACCGCTGTGACATTGGACACATGCTGCTGCTGTTGATATACCTGCTGCACATATTGCACATAATGCTGCTCTTGTAAATGCTTGATCAGCCCGTTTTGCTAGAACATAAAACTATTGAGATGTTCCCTTTCAAATCATGTCAGTGAAATAAAATTGAAAAGAAAAATCTCAGAAAATTAAAACGTAAGTCAAAGCAAATTTATCAAAAATGGATATTTTTCAAGATGTTCTGAATATTTATATGCATCACATATATAGCGCTGTGCTTTAAAAAAACCATTTTCATGTTTTTCGACTATAACTTTTTACGGATGCGGCCTAACCTAGATTTAAAATACTTATCTTTTGTGTCTTTCCTAGCTCTATCGACTGGCATATAGTTCATTGGCCTCGTCTGCCAATTGACTGGATGGAATTGGCAAATGCGTGTTTTTGAAAAAACAACATTTTCTCAAAAAAACCCATATATCTAAAAACCCGCTTTTCATACTTCATGTTATCCTGCTGGTTAATGTTGGGAAACCATTTTAAGCACTCAGTAACACATTTATGACTTATGCGGACATTTTAAAGTTAGTTTTCCTCCTTATGACCCTGAAACTACAGCCTGCCCTCAAAGTGAGATTTAAAAACCACGTCGGTCTCAAAAAACCAACTTTAAATTTTTTTTAAAAACCCCTAAATAATAAAGGGATTAGTGTTTTACATATGTATTCTAGCATCAAGAAGTCAATTATCTGAGCTAATGTGCGTGAACAGCCTTGCGTAGAACAAACATACAAGTATTTTTTGTGTACAACTTTGTCAGCTTGACTAAGAAACTGTTGTAAATAAAGGTACATTCACAACAAAAGCATGAATAAAGCATTCGTGGCAGGCCTACAGATGCTCACAAGCATTGTTTCATCAACAGCAATGCTGTAGATAGATAATTCAAACCAAAATTCAAGTAGGTGAAGTTTTAAGAAAGAGCTAAGCTCGGATGGAAAACTTTTTGGTGTTAGCATGTGCATGACACTACTCTTTCCAATATACAGTGGTTTTCAAAAAGATTTGCAGCAGGGTTTTTTAAGACCAATGGGGTTTAAAAAACATAGAAACATTATAAAACTAATCATTTGCGATTCGTTTTGATGTGGTATTCATCCAAAATTGGCCGTTTTTTCTTCAAAATGACGCCATTTTTTAGAACTTTTATGATATCTGAGATCTCATGATTATAAGTACTCTAAAACACAATTATTATTTTGTTGCCTTGGCCTGGGCCAGCTTAGGATGCTGGCAAAAAAATTTGCGACTGGCACTCAAATTGGAGGAGCACTAGGGTGAGTTTTTTTAGGACTCATTTTGAATGATTGTTTTTAAAGGACAGCACTATAATAGCTATGAAGACCTCCGCCCATTTTCTTGACGAGCTTTCCAAAGTTCAAAAAAACCACTCATTCTCCCGCTTAAGTATGCATTTTGAGCACCATTCCTCCAGTAATCATGCATATTAAAATCACTTTAGATTTTAAATCAGATTTCTATAAGCTAATAGGCTGCTGTCTCAAAAAATGTAATGCCCGCATGTTCTAAAAAGCAACAGAATGCCAATAAAGTCTAAAACTCTGCGAGCTTTGATAAAACGTAGAAAAAGATCCTTAATCTCAGAGGGTCTAACAAGATGCTTTATATTTAATTTGCTAATAGTGTATAAATTTTCTATCGAAAATTAAAAAATCAACTTAATCCTAAATGAAAACCGTTTGGTCCGAAAATGACCAATGATGTAGCGTGTAAGCAGCTATATCCTAAGAACAGCATCATTTTGCGCCACTTTTCTACCTTACAAGTGATCTACAAGAAACTAACAACTATACCACCTACCTACCTATTTTCAATCATTTAAACATTCAAGTCGTTTATCACAAAGATTTCAATGAAATCTTGAAGAAGGGCCGCATAGTACTCATTAAGCAATAAAAGGAAACATGAAGGCCACACATGCACAAAGGGAGGCGTGAGAGGGGGAATGCGCATCTATGATGAAGGATAAATTTACTTATTTTTAACACTATGACGTCTGAAGACAAAAGCAATAAAATATTTGCGACAAACTAAGCATTTAACAAGATTTTATAGGGTTGCATTTTCAGGCCGAATAATCTTTTTTTCCAGGTGAACAAAAATCGTTTTTCAAAATTTTCATTTTACGCAACCATGCAACCAAAAGCCACGATTAAGGATTATTCAGTGGAACGAGTAACAATTTGTACGTTTGTACGTCTATGGCAGATGCCAAAAGCAAGTGGTCGTCGACTTCAATAATGCCATTTTTAGAGATACAGATCGCTTTTAGAGACCGTGACGTCTAACCAAGCAGATAAAGAACAAATAGTACTTAATAAGATCTAAATCTTATGTAGATCATGTGCATTTTTTCAGCCTTTTCGCATTAATTTACCGAAAAGTGATTGATTTTCTGAATTTAACAGCATATGCCAAATAGAATTTACTTATCATTAGCTCTTATGTATTTAAAAGCTTAGCCGTTATAGCTGGCACATATCGTCGCGCAGATTGTTTAATCTTCATGAGCGAAAGAACGAGATAGATATCTACATACATAGTGTTTTTGGAAGCAGACAACCAGCCATATATGTAGATCCCTAAAGTAAGAGAAATCGCTGAATAGCCTTTCTAAGCTCAGGAATTTTTCTTTGAATGCAGCAAAGTCAATAGGTGCGTTTTACGAAGACAGAAAAGAAAACTCGTTGTATTGTCATCTTAAACGCAGAAAAGAAGCTTGACAAAAGGAGACATAGTAATTCTTTGATTGTTCTGATATAAGATCGTCTTTCCAAAAATTTAATCATCCCAAAATTTAAACTTGCACTCCGTCGTAATATTTTGTCTTGTCGCATGTTGTGTGGTCGTCATCTTTCAAATTTTTGAGCTAATATGTAGGTACAACAGTCGATTAAATCCTCTATGACTTAAAATTAAAAAGAGCATGAAAACTTAATAAACATACCATTAAAGCTGAAGAAATAAAAATACAAAGGCTTATGATTCAGATAGGCTAATTATGAATAAAAAATCTAAAATTATTGGAGCAAATTAGATCACCTGCTCAATGTCATCGGGATATTGTTGTTGAGCATATGCTTTGAACTGATGATAAGTTTGGGCGTTAAGTGCTTCCTGTATTTGATTGCGTTGCGATTCAGATTTGGCTTTCAATTCAGCTTCGGCCTTCCTAAGCAATTAACACACAGATAGAACAAAGTATTTAATTAATAAATCTTAAATTTGATTCTTACAATTACAATAATAAGCATAATTATAAATGAACAAAGATAGAAATACAATTCTTACAATTCTCATCTCATAATCAGTTTTTTGTACAAAAATTTCGATTTTTTGTAGAATGCAAATTCAGGAAAAAAGTGCCTATACTTCGTGTACTAAAATGCACAAAGACCGCTCCAAAAAGCTTCGTACGAGCCTCAAATTCTTTGCACCGTACAAAGGAAGAGTGCTTACAATACAATACACTCCTTGAATTGTTTACTCTTAATCGAAATTCAAGTTTTTCTCACAAATACATGCCAGGAGCTTACTTTCAAAATTTTGTTATCTCATATACGATTAAATAAGAAAATTTCGTTTATCAACAGCTGATTTTATTTTCGTTCGATCGAATCAAGCGCCCATATTTATTTAGCTGCGCATTATTCACCATTCGACGAAAAGCTATATTGACGTAACTTACGATTAGAGTGTAAAAAAATACCAACTGATTCTCAAACTTAAGACAATTCAAACTTAGCCCGGCGCGATGAGAATTTGAAATTAATTTAGTCTAAACTTTGTAGTTTAAGCTAAATAAACTATAAAGTTTAGACTAAATTACAATTTTTATCGCCTCGGGTCAAGTTTGAATTGTTTTTTTCAAATTTTGCCTCTGCTACGGCCGAAAAAACATTGATTGCCATGATTTTATGGTAAGAAAGAAGGTAGGTATGTTAGATAATCCTTTTCTCATTTTAAAATCGTACAGCATATGAAAATTATCGAATTTAACCGTGATGTCTGAATATTTAATCTGAATCACTGCGTAAAACTAAGGGTAATCTAAGCATAAAACAAATTAAATCTTATAAAATATGTAAAATTCGGATGCCTTGCACCTTGCTGTTCTATCTCTAACAACAAGAAAGTTTATTGTCAAAAACGTGTATGGCGGCAGATAAGAAAAACGTATAAAATGCAAAATACTGACCATAGGGCGCACATACCAAACAGATGAAATCAGGAAAAATTGATTGAAGATTTTAAAAAAAAGAATCTAAAAAATTGAAACATTTGGAAAATTTTCCCTAAAATTGATTAAATGTTCTCATTATATCACTAGAGTATGAAGTAAAACGTCTAAAAATACAAGTTATCTCGGCAGCCTCAACTTATCACCGAGATATATATAAGGCAATGTATTATAGGTCCGTCCGCCACCCATGGGAGGAATCCTAGACAGAAAAGAGCCTGTCTACTATATCGCTAAAATTTAGAGCAAAAATTACTGCATTCTGGTTTCCTCGTCAATTTTTCGCCCTTGAGCTTCAACGAACGTTGAAAAAAGAGGGCAAAGTGAACTCAACAGCAAAATAAACCGCGATTTAGCTTCTTCCTTAGACATATCGCCTAAGTCTTCCCAGCAATCCCTATTGAAAATAAAAAACTATCGACTTTAAAACCAAATGGACTAATAAGATAGTAATTATACGAAAACAAATTATTCATCTAACTCGAAGGATGATTGCAAAACAATTTTTGTAATTCAACTCCATCTGGCATGAAATTGAAATTAAAATGTAGTTATTTTCACAATGTACAGTCATAATTTCAAGTTTATTAGCAGAATTAATGAGCGCAAGCATGAACTGCCATTCTGTTGTGTCAAATCTTTTCATAATTTGAAGAAACTTATAATTCAATCAGCGAGCATCATTATTTAGAAATTGACAATGGACATATGCATTGGACAGTTTAAAGAAAAGCAAGAACCGCAAACTGAATGTGTTTCAATCCAAGATAAACAATTTTAAAATTTAAAGCGGGGCGCAAGGAGGGATGAAGGCTAATCACCTTTCCTCAAATCTTTGGAAAATCGGGTACTGTAAAGCATTTTGGGAGTCGCTAGGAAATTTTTGAGTTTGTTGTAGAAAATCTAGGTCGTCGATCCGGATTTTTAATTAACTTCTTTACCACAAAACAACAAATTTTATATACAGCATGTTTGTTGACAATCACACTTCGGGCTATCTAAATATTGCCAGAAATTAGTGATCGTACAGGAACCCCGACCCCGAAAAACCCCGACCCAGACCGGGGGCAAGATTTTTCGAGTCGGAGTTGAACTTTTTTTCCGGGGTTGAAATACAGCATTTAATTTTTGGGTACGTAGGAGAATTGCATAAATAGCAAATAAATTCGGCAAACACCAAACAAGGATGATTCATTCACGAGCATAATGAATATGTGAAATTCGAAACTCCCGATATTTAATAAAACGTACGCCTAGTCGCCATATTGTTAACACGTACTATAGACCGGGTGCCAAGTAATCTTTTGCTCCCCCTACAGCAGTAACTAGAGCTGCACACTTTGCAAATTTTACTACCCGGGTACCCGACTATTTCATTACCCGGGTACCGGATAATTCGGTACCCGGATAATTCGGGTACCCGGGTATACCCGAGTATACCCGCGTAGGACCTTAGATGAAAGAGAATGCAGTGAACATCGTTTATTTACGGTTGACAGTGAGGTCTAGGGCAAAGTGATATTTAAGCAGTAAAATTATTGAAAAATTCATGCAAGATAAAATAGAATCAAGGCTTTAATCTGAAGAATTTGTATGCATTTAATGAAGTTTGAGTCATTTTCATAATTCAAAGCAAAAAATTGTGAAGCAGGTTTTGTATCTTCATAGCGTCATTAAAACATTTGAAGCAGGAAAACACATTGGCGAAAAGCAATTTTGAAATCAATCGGAAACGAAAATTTATTCAAAAACAAGTCCAAGTCTATCTGGAGCTGACTGCAGAGACGTCGTCAGAATTTTGGTTCGGGGGCATAAACGTTTTCATGTAGAATTTACGGCCTTTCTATTAACAAACAGTTCGGAATTCATAAGTGGCGCAAAGTGCCAAGAAATTTAGTCATTTTTTCCACCCTTAACAGTTCAAAGTTCTGTGAATACTAATAATCTGATAGAGCAGAAAATTACCAAATTTGTACAAAACAGTTTTGACAATTCAAGCTTTTAACAAGAAGACTGCGAATTACTAACTTTTACTATAGATATTTTGAGTGATGCAGGCTTTTAAACGCAATGCTGGAGCTTTTTAAAAAGAAAGAACAGTAACTGGCAACGCTATGCGCCGGAAAATTTTGCCGTTTTTGCACATTAAACTTAATTTATACCGCATAAATCATACAAAACAGACAAATTAATGCCGGCGCGAAACGCCGGAAATTTTTAGAAATTCCTAACCTTTTTACCTGGCTTAGCTCTCCCTAAAATCTCGTTGTACAAGTACAACGAGATTTTATGGCTGCGGGACGTCTGAGGTGGCGAGTGGGATCCGGGGCAGAGTCCCGGGAAATTTTGTAAAAAAACATTTGAATGTTAAATAGTAACGCTAAATTTTCGCGAAATCGGCCAAATCTCGGTTCGGAAGCAAGCCCAAAAACACTTAAAATTGATGAACTCCTACATTGCACAAACTGATCTGAAATGCGCTTTTCGACCTCTGCTGGGTACATAGCGCAGCAACGGGTTCGCTGCCAATAATATACAGGAAGATGTATCCATGAAAATTTTGTTCTCACCGTTTTCAGGCCCATTTGTGGCCTTCTAATTAACAAAATGCAGTTCATAGAACAAGAAATGCGCAAAAACATAATAAAATTTGGCCATTCCTTCCAACTAAAATAGGATTATGTGTCCTTGTAAAGAAAGATAAACGAAACAAAGAATAGACAAACTGGTACACAAAAGACAAACAAAGCAGAGAATAGACAAACTGGTTCACAATCATTTTCGCACTTTTACTATCATGCTCAACAAGCATGCGCAGTTTCATTCAACGAACAAGTAGTGCATTAAATTACTAATGTGATGTGGAGTGCTGGATTATTTTAGCTGATTCAAGCTTTTAAATTTGTTGGATCTATATAGCAATAAATAATAATGACTCGGCGCGGAAAATTTTGAAGTTTTTGCCTTTTTGAACTTAGTTTTCTGGACATACATTATTGCAACAAAAAAATCAGTAATATTTCTGAAAAATTTCGGGGGGGGGCAGGTAGCCCCAATGCCCCCTGGATACGCCTATGGCTGACTGCATTTGGAAGATCGATAGGCTTTGAACCAGGTCTAACTAAACAGTTGCGCGCACGATGTGAATAAAAGTTGCAGTTTAAATTTATATAATGGTCACAGAAGTGAATGAATTATAAAAAAGCGTCGCTAACAGATAATTTCTTGTTTAAATTTGTTTACAATGAAGAATAAGAAGAATTCAGCACAAATAAAATAATGTAACTAAAGAGCTGAATAATGGAATATGTCTAGACCGTATGCGCGATATATTGTGTTAATAGGAAATATTGACAGACTCGCTTATTTAACATTTTACGGTTGATTATATCAAATCACATTTACATAGTGATTCAGTCGCACTTTAGAAGCAATGTTTCTAGGTTTCTAATTCAATTCTTAGCACATATTGCATAACTGCAGTGCTAATTTTCCATTTTATATTAGGGGATTCGGGTACCCGGGTAGTAAAATTATTTTCTACCCGAGTACCCGGGTATACCCGGGTACTCGGGTACACGTTCGGGTACCCGCGTGCAGCTCTAGCAGTAACTGATAAAATCAAAAGTCGAGTTATAAATCAACTTACTCAGAATTCGAAAAAGAACATATATAATCAGTAGCATGTGTGCCTACCATTAGCTTTTAGAACTTCTTTGGAACGAAGTGGGTACAAACGAGAATTTTCAAACACATCAGTGTCATTTCCTGAAATTTCCCTAACAATTTCTAAATTGTAATGTAAAAAATTGGTAGAAGAACGACGGGCCTTGTTCCTGTAATATAAGGCTTCAACTTTGTTCTTCAAAATCGCTCCAATGTTTTTTGCGGCTTCAAATCGGGGAGCTTCATTTCAAGGCCTAATGTCATTGCTAACCTGTTTTTCAGTCAATCAGCGAACCAAAGTCTAGTTTGAATGCGCGTTTCTCCTGTTAACGGTTTTGATATCACTCGAAACGCTTTTCAATTCAATTCTAAGTCGATACCGGCACTTTGCTTAACAGTCAACTTGTTCATTTCTGTTACCTAAAATTTTTCTTAGTTTGAGAACGGTTTTTTCTACATGTTGCTGGAAATTTCGATAACTTTCGGCTTTTTTATGACAAAATCAGTGGTCGTTTTTCGCTGAATTCCGTAAAACATTCTTCAGCACGTTTATTTCATGTGTCCTGGACCCATCTTGCACTCTGGCCCAATTTTTGTGCGATCTATTTTTTTATTAATAAATGTGGCCCTTGCGTCGCGAGCTTTCCCAAAAGCAATGCAAAGCAATGCATTTGATTCGATCGATTGCACACATTGTTTTACGTTATCATAGGTTTCCGCCATTAATATTCAATTCTAAGCAATAATTTAATGATACTTAAATTTGAAATCGAATTTTCTACAAAACAGTATAAAAATTACATTGATATCATCTACCTATAACGATACAAGGGGAGCAAAAGGTTATTTGGCACCCGGCACACGTTCGCGTATTTATCGCCATAAAGTGTGCCAAAACGCTCTACATTTTGTCATTCATAAAAATACACAATGGATTTGTTATAATATTATGCGTCAGCCTAATATTATTAGCCTACTTAAAAGCTGTGGAAAAATACGAAAAAGCGAGATCGATTAGTTATTAAAATTGAAAAAAATTAAAACTAAGCACCATGTTTGAACTTGGAATGAAAATAAAATGTTGAACATGACCAGCTTGATTAGTATGCTCTACAAACAAGTGAAAGTATCGTTTTTATCCTTTTTAAATTGATATGCAATCATGCAACGTTAAGTGTTAGTCTTCAACCCCGACCTCGGAAACCGGGGTTTTTCATCCCCGACCCCGATCGGGAGGGAAGTCTGACCCCGTACGATCACTGCCAGAAATAGGTTTCACTTTCGCCTCATCACATTGAAAGTGGCATTTTAACAGGCTGAACAAAAGTCGTAATGAAATTTAAAATTTAAACAAATGCATGTTAGAAGGACTATTTGCTGTATAAACTTTTTTCCCGATTTCACCCTCACCGATTCATCCCTATCTTGCATAAGTATGAAGTGGGGATGGGACGATGACCAGCTATTTTTGGGGCCATGGAGTAGCAAGTTCTAATGCTTGGATAACAAATAAAAAATATCTAATTGCTGCTCACTAAAACAACAATAAGCCTTATTTTTTTATCAAAAAATTAGAAAAATTAATTTTTTCATGCTAAACATTTGAAAAGGGAAGATCATTTTGTGCAATATTGATAAAACGCAAGAAATTTCAGATTTTGCGATAGGAATAGCCGCCACAAGAACTTTGAATGCCGCCAAACGATTTCACGGAAAAAGCTAGGTATGTCCGAGATCATACGGTCTACAAAAGTTATTATAAACTCAATAATCTAATTTCACGAGTCTTTGATAAAGGTAAAGTTCCGTATTTCTAATGGATACTAGAAAACTATTTTTAAGATACAATGCCCAATATAGATTTGGTGTGTTACGTATTTAAGCGAAGAGCAGTTTACCCGGTGTCCAACGTAGATTATTAGCATACGTAACAGGCGGGATAAGGGAATCCCCCTACCAAAGTTGATCGCCACCCATCCCCACAAATCCAGAAAATTTTAAATCCCCTGATTTTTGGAAAGAAAATGAATTTTTGGCCGCTTTTATGAATTTTTGAACGTTTTTGGCTAAAAATTGGAGGTTATTTACCCGTTTACTAAAAATAGCCTAGGCCCCCACCCCAAATTTCAAGCCGTTACACGTATGACGATTATCATTACCTCAGATCATTGCCTATCCAGTCAAAAAACCCAACGCCGTCCCCATTAGATTGTGAATTCAGAAATTCTTTATACGACCCATGCTTCACAATTTTATTATAGGCGAACAACTTTGTACGGTCATTGTAGGAGACGCTGAACGCCTTGCTTTCTTTTTCTAAAAATTAACGTCAGCCACTCAGCGAAATACGTCACTGAATTTGTAATCAGGCAAGTCAATAAGTGATACGATAAAATTAGACGATGAGAATAAAACACAGCACCTAATCAACAAATTTTGATTACGAAGTCAAGATGTCGAATTTCGTATATGAACAGGCCATTGATCTAATCTCGGCATTGTGGGAACGTAAAAATTGAATTCCAAAATCCGAAATTAATTTACTAAATTCACTATGTAGCATGCATAAATCGAAATTGCCATAAATGAACGTGCGTTTTATTTTTAAATTGAAGCCGATAAGGCACGCAAGACAAAATAAAATCCTTTAATTTCTATTCACAATACGTGCTGCTAAAATTTTAGGAAAAAGGTAGCCGGTCATTTTCACGAAAGACAGTAGTCCACCAAATAATTTTTCATCTGAAATATAAAAAAACGAAGAAGGGCTGGAAAATCTTTTATTCGAATCAAAAACGAGCAGAGAAAAACCTTGATTTACAAGGGGTGGAAATGCGAATTCAGTTGAGAAATCAATTAATTCTCCTTCTGCTATGCAATATATTTACATATTATCCTATCAACTGATTTTTTGTACGAGCCTCTTTGTACATACATGTACAAAGATCTCGGAAAAGTCATTAAAAGAGCGAAAAATTTTTTGTACATATAATGTATACATAGATATACTATTAAATATACACATTTTTACATACTACTAGATTGTTATCCGTGACCCGCACGCTGCAAATGAAGTGTCATTTTGTCCTAAATTCACCTAGTTATATTAGTTCGGCGCGAAGCGCCGAAATTTTTTGAGCCTTGGATTGGATTAAGACATAAAACTCGACTCAAAAAGCTAAAGTAAATTGTATTACCTAATCAGAAACAATACAGCGATTGCAGCTTATGAATTAAATGCAACGCAGAGATAAAAAAGTCAATTTTATCTTCAAACGGCAGAAAACAGTGCAAAATTGTCTGATAGTTCTTTTTCTGCATAAAATCTTTATAAAACAGTAGAGAGAGATGTAAAAGATACTTAAATCTGTACCCGCGCTTGGGGTGAAATAGAATGTAATTATGATATTCGGCGCAAAGTGCCGGAAATTTTTTGAAATTTTGTTAAAAAATACTAAAAAAAGCGTTAAAATTACTATTATTCTGCTTCCAAAAAGTCTTTGCACATTGTACAAAGATGGCTCCGAAAATCATTGTACGAGCCTCAAAATCTTTGTCTCGTACAAAAAAAAACAGTGATCATACCTAATTATTTAATACGTAAAATAGACTCGTATCATAAAAAACATACATATTTACAATATAGAACAGACATGTAACAGGGTGGGATGGGGGATCACCCTCCCCCAAAGTTGGAAAATTTTTTATCCCCCTTCCCCCCAATTTTTGAAAAACTTGCGATTTTCGGCCGATTTTACATGTTTTTTGGCCGTTTAAGGCCAAAATTGTAGCTGTTTTACCCCCTCCCCTGAAAATGGCTGAGGACCACCATACCGAAATTTAGAGCCTTTACATGTATGATATAGAGATTTTACATTTTGTGGAATATTATTGCCTATAACCTATTGCGAACATGTTAAAATCAGCTTTGTTATCAGCAAACTTAGCACACAAGAGCATGAGGGGGTGACGGGGTATTACTCCCCCTGAGCTTTGAAAAACTGATAGCATATAGCGATTTTAGCCGAAAAACTATAGCTATATAGCCTTTTTGGGCTCAGAAAATTAAACATATAGACTTTTTGGGCCCAGGAAACTAGCTATATAGTCTCTTTGAGCTCAGAAATACTATATAGTTGTCTTTTCTGAGTTTTAAAAAGATATATAGCTATTTTATCGACTACATGAAGAGCTAAATATGTAGCTATTTTTAGTTCAAAAAAGCTATATAGATATGTTTGTGAGTCCAAAATGGCTATATAGCTATGTTGGTGAGTACAAAAGGGCTATTTATTTGCTGAAAATGCTCAAAAACGACTATTTTAAAGCGATACAATCGTTTTTTCGCTATAGAACCTTTTTTACGAAGCACATAGCTATCAACCGATTTCCGATTTTCACCCCCCCTAAAAGTTCGACCTTGCGCATCTATGAAACTCCGCAATTTCAAAAATTGTAATCGTGAACTAACCTCGGTAAAATTGGACGCTTAGTCGATAAAGCAGTTCTAGAGTTAAATTTTCCGTCAAAAACTGCTTTAAGACTTGCTCACATGGAGTTAGAGGTTGTGAACCATCCATGTCGCTCTGTTTTGGCGTTAAATCACTAGGCTGCGGATCAGTAAACTGATTTTCAGCTCCGTCAAACACAAGAGCCATGACTTGAACTTCGTGTTATGCTAAGTCACCTATGACATAACACAAAAGTAAAACCTCAAAGAAAACTTCCGACCTCTGACAAGAACATTCATTTCACACACAACGAAGATAATCAGACAGCATCATTTATTGTCCAGAAAACTGAAATTCAATACCTAAGTGTTTAAGTGCTGTCAACAGCATAGTGATGTGATACATATCTGGCGAATGGGTAAAATTCATGCAAAAAAACGCATCGTGAATATTACCCATGCAAATACTGAGTAATATGACATGATAGAAAGACAAAGATAATCACCAAACGCTCTTCAAAGTATACATAACTTGCATGCACAAAATGTATGCCTTAAAGAGTTTTGGTACCGTCGCGTTGTGTACATAAAGGCCCGAATCCAGGAGGGATAGAAGGGCACGTGCCTCCCAGAAATGAAATATGAGAATGATTTTTCCTTTACACGCCCCTTTGCTTTTTTAGTCATAAATCACAAAAAAAATTTCGGCGCCGAATTTGACAACTATAATCAAAGTCTATTTAGTCCCAAGCGCACGGTTTAAACACTCCATTTTTAGTCTTTATACAACCTAAACCGTATTTTTCATCTGTCTTCCGCTTTGCACAGGTTTTATGCAGGAAATGATATTAGTTCAAGAGGGTGTCCATTGGATTCTCACCATATTTCAGGCATCTGGGCAGCAAAATTTACAAATTTTACAGCTGTACTGGTCGTAAAACGTCTTTTTAAATTCATTCTCTGATACATCGTTTTAAAAAAATTTTGGCTGTGCGCCCCCCCAAAACAAAATTCTATATACCGGCTTGTATACATATATATGCATGTACATTGAAGCATCTACAAAACAACACTTGTTCAGTAATAATGTCGATTTGGCCTCGAAAACAAAATCCTGCATATTGGTCCGCACCCGACTAAGATTGACCATAAAATTCCCGTCCGAATCAGATGATGTAGTAAGCGATCTAGGACGTTTGGGCGCGGCTGTTTTAGCGCGGCTGTTTTAGTATGGCCGTTTTAGCGCAGCCATTTTGGCGCAGCCGTTTTGGCGCAGCCATTTTGGTGCAAGGACAGTTTGGCGCGAGGATGTTTTGGCGCGGCTGCTTTGGTGCTGCCGTTTTAGCGCATCTGTTTTGTTTTGGCACGGCCGTTTTGGCACGGCCGTTTTGGCGCAACTATTTTGGCACAGCTGTTTTGTGTATATTAATTACAAAACATAAGAGTCTGATTTAGACAGAAACATCGTGCAGTCAAGGAATTTTGTTGGACTGTTCATTTGCATCACATACGTGGCATGACCAAAATCCTGGGGATTCTTAGGCGTCAGAAACTTTGTATGATAAAAACCAACGAAATCACAATTTTTCGACGTTTTTGCGCTGCCTATTGGCATCAAGAGAAGAACGATCGAAAAATTGAATAGACAGAAATTTTAAGTTAAATAATTCTAATATCTATAATAAAATTGATAGTATAATCTGTAATTTATATAATTATTTTAGGTACTTATTGATTTAGCATCAGATGACAGAATTGGAATTCTGGGCCACACGTGTGAAAGAGGGTTGTGGTTTCTGCCCACCCAAGCTTAGTTGTTCCCCATCGCCAAACTCAGAAAATTTTTGACCTCCCCATTTAAAGAAACTCGAATTTTTTGGCCGTTTTTGGCCAAAAATTTGAGGTCATCCTCTAAAATGGCCGGGGACTCCCCACCCAAATTTCGAGCCGTTACATGTGTTCTATGGTCTGCAAAGCATTCTATTGGTTGCTGCAGTGGGCCCTAAACTACGAATCTTCAAATTCATATTTGATTTTTCTGCTTTCAATTGTGCCTACTCACAAAGCATCAGTCGGTATGTATACATATTCGAGTGTATTCCTAACTTAATTTTTGAAAAGGAAAAGCTTTTTGTTCAAAGCCTTGATCGCAGTGCATCATTGATGAGATGCGCAAAATTTACGCTGTGATGTCTGGGATAAATTGATAATCGGTTTTTAGTTGCCTACTCCTGAATTTCACTATGAACAAAGTTTTGAGATGAGAAAATTTATTCTCTGAAGATGGGAAAAGAGCTCTCATTTCGTATGCTTCTTCAGTCATGTTGCTCAATGAAAGAGAAGCTTCTTTAGAGCAGTACTCTAAAATGGGCAGCATCAGCAGATGGTTAATATGTCGTATTTTTGTTGTACCTACCTACATATTTCCATTACAAAGGAATATTATCGCCCCGTTTTATGCAATCATCACATTTCTCATATGTATTCATTTTTTATTGTTAACTAATAACACAGTAGCGAACCACATAATTTAAAAACTGTTTCTCGTTGTTTTCTAAAACACAAAGCTTTTCTTTCTCATGATAAAGGTATTTTAGTTAGGGCCTATACTACTTATGTAAGACCCGCAAATTCAATACATCCGATATGTCTATTCTTTTGAAGGGGTGTGCGTAAGTTGTCACTTTTGTGACTGCGTGTCCCTATTGCCAACGTTATAGTCGTGTATATGTTGTCATGTGTGTCATTTAAAAACTCGTCGTCTTTTCTTTATCGAAAGTTGCATCCTTTTTTTGTATTTGTGTGTCTTTTCCCGGACGTTGCAATAAATGCTTTGATTGATTGATTAAAACATCACTCGAGCTGAAAATCGTTATAAACTTACATTACCAGTTTTCCTTTCCAATGCTCACCTAAACGGCTTTTCCCAAGGATATTAAAAAAATCTAAAACAATTTACCTTATCATGTCGTCGCTTCTCCCAACGTTGGTTTGTTCAAAACAAAGCTGCTAAACATTGATTTTATAGTTTTATTGTCAGGGCATACGTAGTTGTATCACACTCCGTGATCAGTATGTCCTTTTGTTTAGTCGCTGTTTTATCATGTATTTGTGTTTTACCAAAGTTCGTGGGCTAAAGTTAAGAATATGGTACTTTTAGAAAATGAGCAAAACGAATACGGAATGCTAAAAATTTTGTGCCAAACTGGTAGAACATGATAAATTGAAGCGCGGAAAAAATTTGGTGAAAATCTGAGCCATACTTGCAAAGTTGCAGGCAACTGTCGATTTCAGTCAGGGATGGAAAAACCCAGATTTGAAAATTTCGAATTTTGGGTTTTTGGGTTTTTTTTCGGTTTTTTGTGGGTTTTTTGGGTTTTTTTAAGGGTTTTTTATGGGGTTTTTTTATAAAAATTCTAGCTCGAGCTATATATAGTAGCTGAGAATACTTCAACAGCTTCAAGGCACAAAACAAAGCAAGTAAACAACAACTTTATTCAGCTAATACACAAAATTCAACAACAAAATTGGTCATTCACAAGCACAATCCATGCCACATACCTATACATATGCATCTGTCTCTTAAATGCTCAGTCAGACACTAGGATTTAGCCAACAGAACAGATGCATTGGATCTAGCTCTCAAAAAATTATTGAAAATTAAGCAGGCTCATAATACTTCTGTAAAATTAAATTTTATCTTTGCATACAAACGCTTATGACAAAAATGGATTTTTAATAAAATCCTCATTGTACAAATGAAACAAGAACAGCATAATAATAGGTATATGTGACTGTAATCTTATCCATCCATCACTATAGTATCCCCTTCCTCTTCATCGCAATCGTGCTCAAAATCAGCTAACATGGAATCTCAAAGCAATTGTAAAAGGAACAACCATGATACAAAAAACATTGACAATACACAGTATTTAATTCCATTACAAATAAATTCTTAACCTGTGGATAAAAAAGCCAAGAAACTTAAAAAACCCAAAACCCAACGATTTCTTGCACCCAAAAAAACCCAAAAAAACCTAAAAACCCAAGTTCAAGAAACCCAGCCTTGCCAACCCTGATTCGAGTGTTGGGTGGGACGATTAAATGGCTCGATCCAAGGACTTACACATTTGTCAGGAATAAATAATATGGGCTGAAATTATGGAAGGAAGCATAGCAATGAAGGAGAAAAAAGAAAAAAGGCGCGGAAAGCTGTTTGAAATTTTAAAAAAACTTTAAAAAATTTTTTCATTTTTTTGCATGCTTTTTTCGATTTTACTTTATAAGATATAGGAAAATTTAAGTTTTTGCTTCTAATATACTTAGGCTTAGGCTTAGTATATCTGAAAAGGTGTTTTAAGCTGCTTAGGTCGAGGTCGCTCCCGCTCAGGTCAATGTATAGATGCTTAGGTCAATGTATAGATGCTTAGGTCGATGCATAGATGCTTAGGTCGATGTATAGATGCTTAGGTAGATGTATAGATGCTTAGGTAGATGTATAGATGCTTATATCGACGTAAATTGGGTATCTACATGTGATTCTGCATTCAGCTGTTTGAATCTTCGGAATTTTTGGCGAATATATGTACCACACCAAATTCAGCAAATGACACACCTTTCGGTAGACCTCGATGAGACGATAATTTAAAAGAAAAATTTTGCGTCGGTCTCATTCCAGTCAAGAGTTACAGCCATTTTGAAGTGTAAATCTCTATACATCAACCTAAGCATCTATACATCGACCTAAGCATCTATACAATGACCTGAGCGGGAGCGACCTCGACCTAAGCAGCTTAAAACACATTTTCAGATATACTAAGCCTAAGCCTAAGTATATTAGAAGCAAAAACTTAGATTTTCCTATATCTTATCAAGTTGGTAATATGAAATCTTTAAACGACAGCAACTCCATCAATAATGCCGACCCACTCCTAATTTTTTTACTTAAATCAACTCCAGAATCTCTATCGATTGATGTACTGCTTGCAACTTACGTTTTTTTCGATTTTTCCGATCTTTTTCATTTTGTCCCCCTTGATAATATTATATCTTTAAATGACAGTAAATCCATCAATAATGCCGACCCACTCAAATTTTTTTAATACTGAAATCAGCTCCAGAAACTCTATCGATTGATGTACTGCTTGCAACTTTTCGTTTGGTACACGTATTCGCCAGTTTAGCCGAATCTTCAAATACTTAGGTCCAGTAGATGCTTGCATAGGTCGAGAAGAGGGTAATCAACGAAACCCATAGCTTTTGTAATATTAATCATAGACGGATGAATATTTTTTCCGCGCTTCCTTTAAACATGTTCTAAGTACTGAGCGAAAAAATCCGCTCTTCTGAAGTTTGTTTCATAGTATCCTGAAAGTACCATATTCTTAACTTACTCCCTTGTGTATTTTTCTCGACAATAAATATTTTCTTGTTCTTGTCTTGATGGGTACATAAAATGCCTCAATAAAAACTTTCAGTTTCTCCAGCGAGTACATGAATAAGTATGGTAGGTAGGTACATGCACACACTACACACTTATACATTGCATGCATACATGCAGTATATACATACGTATGTACGTACAACATACATGTAAGCGTCTCTTTCTCGTGCGCCAAAACGGCTCGCGCCAAAACAGCTGCGCCAAAACATCCCCACATGAAAAGAATACTGTTGCGCCAAAATAGCTGCACCAAGGCGGCACAAAGTGCTCCTGCGCCAAAATGTCTAAGTCAAAACGGGCGCGCCAAACCGGTTGGGCCACCGTTTTTTTTCTCAGCGATTTGGTTGACATTATAGACCGAACCCAAAATTTTTTCCACTCTTTCCGACTTTTTTCCACATTTTTTGCGAGGTCTAAAAACGTTCAAAATAGAGCGCCTGTGTTGAAAAATCAGTGTTTTTACGTGGAAAATTTTATGTACACATGCAATAGCGGTATTTGATGCACTTTTTGTATAGAAATTTCGCTGCTCTACAAGAATATCACGATCAGTATACGTTATTTATGTTGAAACTTTGAATTTCCTTCCTTCAGTAAAGCATTTCAGCCAATTCTGAAGTCGTTTTTGACAATTAAAACTATAATTTATCAAATGGCGCGAAGCGCCAGAAAATTTTGAAATTTTAGCTCTCTAAATCATTTTTGCATTTCAAAAACTGTGCAGAAGGTAAGGATTTTCAATCGTAGTGGAGTTCTAGGACCAGATTATCGATAAAAATGCTGCAATTGGCGCCGCGCGGCTTAAACATCAATAACAAGTAAGAATTAAATCAATTCGGCGTGAGGCGCCGAAAATTCTCTGTAGTTTCACTTCTCTAAAACGCATTTTTGCATTACAAAAACTAACCGAATCCATGCAGAACGATAAGGATTTTCAATGGTAGTAAAGTTCTAGATCAAATTTTCGATAAAAATGCTGCAGTTGACGCGACGCGGCTCAAATATTAATAACAAAAAAGAATTAAATCAATTCGGCGCGAAGCGCCGAAAAATTTGTGTAGTTTCACTTCTCTAAAACGCATTTTTGCATTAAAAAACTAACTGAATCCGTGCAGAAAATAAGGATTTTCAATTGTAGTGAAGTTCTAGACCAGATTGTCGATAAAAATGCTGCAATTGGCACTGGCGCGGCTTAAGAATTACTCATAAGTAAGAATTAAATCAATTCGGCGTGAAGCGCCGAAAAATTTTTGAAGTTTTATCTTTCTAAAACGCGGCACTGATTATTGGCCAATGTTGGCCCCGAATTTTTCGTTAGAAGCACAATATTGGCCAATAACGCGTGCATTAGGGGCCAATATTATTAAAAATACAGTATATAATGATAAACATATTATGTAGAAAAATTAGAACCTGCTGAAAAAATACTATTTTCATTCAAGTAAATATTTAAGAGAGTTTTAACCTACTGTAAAGCGTAAGATATCACACGCCGAATCTGTATGACCAGCTGTTTCGTTTATTGGAAAGCTTTTCCGCTGAATTTAGTCCGCATAAACCAGGCCACTAAAGTGACCTATAATTACATATACCTATATGATGCAGTCTTGCCTCTTAGCAGTATCAAAGATCATAATGCAACTCAATATTCTATAGAATATACCTATTTGCTGTCGCACTAGTATAAAACACTTTTGTAGCCACTTTAAAATTTTTCGAAAAACCCTCGATCAAATGAAACACACTATAGTTGCATAGGTACCTTTATACGTATAGTCTGTTTCATTTATCCGAGAGCTTTTTCAATGAATGATTTTGACGGCTACAGTAATCCTTTTTTTCTTATTTACTGTAGGTCGCTGGATCTCACTGTAGCTACGTAGCAAAGAGGGGTTTTTCAATTACATTTTTAGCGGCATAATTAATTCTCGTCTTCCAGCAGATCAATCAACTTACAGATAAAATCACGTATTCAGCTAATCCTAAGTTGACATTTTAAACACAATAGACTAGGCTCAGTGGTAGAACGTCCGCTTGTCGTCGAAGCAACCCAGGTTCGATTCCAGCTGACAGCTTTTTATTCAGCGCACTTACTGTAGCATGTCCAAGCGCTGATTAAATGCCTAAATTAAATTTATATGGACGGATTAGTGCATTTAAAATGGAAGAATTCCAGCCACTCGCCCTCACTGAGCTGATTTGCCCAATTACAGTAAATCGTCTTGTTTTGCTTACTGTAGCCCTTAAAAAAAATTGACTAAAAAGCTCTCGAATAAATGAAACAGACTATACCTATTGTCCTGCTACATAGGTAGGTAACCTCTACCTAGCTATTTGAAATCGCATACTGACATGCACACCTGGGCGTGGGGTTTGGGGTGTGCACCCCCCAGAAACCAAAATACTCCCCAGAAATCAAAATAACCCCCCAGAATTCAATTTAAGAAATTTTTTTCGTTTTTTCCGAAATTTTTTGATCCCAATGGATAGTGCTTGATGAGAAACGTCGAAAAATGGTGTTTTATCGCCATAACCACCATTTTTAAGGCCATTTTTTGACCTTCAAAAATCTTGCACCCCTCCCGGAATTTTCTTGCTGCCCACGTATGCTGACATGGCATTATAATATTTATGCACACAGGTACGTACATATGTATTTATGTAAGTACATATGTAGGATTTTGCAACACGTAAGGCAAACCAACGACAATTAGAAATACCTACCATACAATTCAAACTACTTAGACATAAAAGATAGCATAAGCAATCTCTGGCATTGGTGTAGCTGGTTCACATATGTATTAAGATAGCCACGTTATAGGTACGTATACAGCAAGTAGTATCCGGTGAAAGCTGCCACTTAAATGGTTTGATTTGAGTCAAATCGAAAACAAATAAGGCAGTCATCAGATTTTTCCAGTAGATACGTGACTGACCAAGAAATAAAGCTAAAGGCTTGAGTATGGATTGGATACCGCGTCGCTCGCTTCCGCTTCGCTCCGCCTCGTCGCATCCCATTACTCAGGCTTATTTTAAACGCTGGCACCAACATTCTGGTCAGTCCATGATACTAAGCCTAAGCCTCAATCAGCTGTTAAACCAGCAAAACATCACGAATAATCTTACAATCTTTATCGAGATTAACCAGCGTTAGTCGATTGGTTATGGTTCTGGACTTTAGAGCAAGGGGTTCACGCTTTCGAATCCGACTGCCAGCAACTTTCTCTCGTTTCCTCAGATGCTATCGACCGCTCACATACGCCCTTATAATATGACTATGTTAATACATATGTGAACCAGCTACACGAATGCCCAATCTCTTTCAAACAAAAATAGCAACTGCGTATACACAGGTACTGTATATAACAGATAGCATTAGTATCATTCTTCAGATTACTGATCACTATTTCGCTATGGCGCAGTGTACGCGCGTGAGTTTACCAACATGAAAGTACGGGGTTCGAAACCCACAGATGTGTAGCTTTTTAAGAATTTTAAATCTTGCAAAAATTGGCCCCTATGCACGCGTTATTGGCCAATATTGGCCTTTAACGAAAAATTCGGGGCCAACATTGGCCAATAATCACTGCCCTAAAACGCATTTTAACATTACAAAAATTTTCCACAAATGCCAACCAAGCCCAAAATTTTTTCCATTTCCCAAAATTTTGGTTGACAAATAGACCAAAAAGTGGAAAAAAACGGTGGGTTGGGCCCAAACGGGCATTCGTATAGTTGGTTCACATATGTATTAACATAATCATATTATAAGGGCGTATGTATGCGGTCGATAGCATCTGAGGAAACGAGAGAAAGTTGCTGGCAGTCGGATTCGAAACGTGGACCCCTTGCTAAATCTGATGACTGCCTTGTTTGTTTTCGACTTGACTCAAATCAAACCAGTTAGGTGGCAGCTTTCACCGGATAATACTTGCTGTATACATACTTATAACGTGGCTTACTTAATACATATGTTTACCAGCTACACCAATGCCCCCAAACGTCTCATTTCGCGTAAGACTCCGCCTCCGCCATACAAAAATAGTACCTCACAGTATTCGTGAGCTTTTCGTATACTTTGCAGAAGGTATTACCTGCTGAAAAGTATGTTCCACATGTTACCCACTAGTGTTAAAATGTAGTCTATTTTTAACCTATAGCCTGTTTTACATAAGTTTGGGCATACGTTTTAAGAATTTTTCCGAAAGTAAACCGACGGATTACGATAATTATCCCTCCTGTTTACCGCGTCCTATGCCGGAGGCATAATGAATCACTTTCGTGGCATTTTTTTTCTGTTCTACATACCTTATCCATTTGTCCAAAACTTTGTCTAGCCTCGTTTCGGCTTCAGTAACATTGTTTTTAATGGTTTAGCTCTAAGGAGGAGTTATAGAGTAGCAAGAAATAGGCATTTTTTGGCCTATTTACAGTGATATCACAAAAACTCAAGAATGGGAAAATAAGGTAATAATAAGAACATTTAGTGGTTTATTCCTTTTCCAGCTCTTTAAATGCATCCCCTGGGTGTGTTTAACACAACAGAAATCTGCTTTTTCTTGTTTTGCATAATGTCCAACAGGTGCCTATTCTTATGCATTGTGACAGATTTTAATTATACCTTTTCAAAAATAATTTTCACAGAAAATAACCTACATATTCAGAAATAGCATAAAAATTGCACTAAATGAAAGTAATAGCTGTCAGAGAATGTTAAGAAGGCATATAGCTTTAATATGCACTAGGAGTTTATGCCATGGTCAGGAGTAGTATACCGTGCTTCCCTATCAGGCATATCTTATAGCGTTGTAGTGTTATAAGATAGGCAAATCTGCGCCCTGGCCCAAAATCGAGGTCGCGCCAGGGCGCAAAATGGCTTGGGGTCCTGCCCGAAACCTGCCCAGGGAGGGGGCGCGCGCCAGCTTAGGGCCCAGGGCCAGGGGGAGGGGGTGCAATAATCCAGGGGGTTATTACCCAGAGGTTATTATCCAGGGGGTTATTTCTGAAGAGGAGTAAGTCAAGAACCAGCGGTCGGATCGGGCTTAAATTTTCAGAGTATGATGTATATAGGCGAGGCATGCTACGCATAGAATTTCAGCGCGCAGCCTACAGTATACCAATTTACTTTACACTTTCTCGTATAGCACTATATTTCATAGAACTAAAGGGCGGATATAGCTCAAATTTTCAGAGTAGGGTGAATACCCTATTTGCAAATTATTACAAAAATTTGGAGTAAGTACCTACAGTATATCAATTTACTTTACACTTTCTCATATAGTACTATATTTCGAGAACTATAGGGCGTATTTAGCTCAAACTTTCAGGGTAAGATATATAAGGTGTGCTATGTACAAAATTTTAGCGCGTAACCTAGAGTATGCCGATTACACTGCCTGATGGCGTCAAACGGATGGATGTAAAGTTCTCTATGGAGATCTATTGTTTATAACTAGTAATCAATTATAATAAACATGCCCAAACCTGCCAGTAAGCCTAGGTGGGAAGGAGTATGACAGTGTGTGTGTGTGTGTGTGTGTGTGTGTGTGTGTGTGTGTGTGTGTGTGTGTGTGTGTGTGTGTGTGTGTGTGTGTGGTGTTAGGGGTAGCAGTCCCTGTGGGAGTCCACAAGCGCCACCCCCACAAGCGCCACCTCCACAAGCGCCACTGTGTTCACTATAGCCGTTATAGTTAGTTTACGAAAGTAGTCAGCTATTTCGTCATCAGCTCGTAGCGATTATTATCTACGCGCAAATTAATTATTTTGATGGCCTTTGGCCCTTCATAAAACAGAATATTGTCCGAGTAAACTTTAATTTGGTAGTCAGGTACCAGAACGTTTTGAATTTTTTCAACAGCTTCAAGACCGTATTTTTCTTTATCAGTGTTAAGATCAGCTTTGTGCATTAAGTCTAAAGCTAGCTGCTTTTGTAAACAATGTCGCCCTTTATCGCCTTTCCTAATAGACTCCCATTTTGGGCTATTGTCCAGCTTTGCTATTCCTGTAACAACAGCTCGAGGAAGTGATAAATTATCATTTGATGCAATTTTAATGTACGCTCCTCTGCCCAATTGTGGTTGTTTGTCTACTACTACTACCTTGAAGATCATATCTTCGTCAAAGCTAAGCTCCTTACTGGACTGTTCTATGTTTTCTATAATACTGAAAACTTTATCGGCGTTCAGATACTGACGCTGAGTGAAGGGGACTAATATAGGGAAGTCAAGGCACGAATGCCCAATTTGCATGCCTATCAGACTGTCTGCGGGGTAATGCTTGAGTATCTGCTGGATAGCTTGCTCAAACATCTCTTCAATATCAGGACAGTCATCAAGATTTCGGAACTTTAGCCGAAACGTCCGTGCAGTTGACTTAAACCTACGAACAGAAGTGAATGAGTGTTCGCTTACTTCGAAAAATTGATCCATTTTTGAGGAAAACTATAACATATACTGCTTGACCCTTATTTATAGACAAAATTATTGCGTTAGATGGTAAGAATCCAAAAACTAGGAATGATGTTTATAAATAGATGGAATGCTAAAAATTGTTCAAGAATGGAGAAAATACTTAAGAAACTGTACTACGATCCACAAAGTGGATACACTGGCGTTAATCAACTTTACACTCGCATCAAAAAGATTCGCCCGACTGTTAAATTAGAACAAGTTCGTGCCTGGCTAGAAAAGCAACCCACCTATACATTACACAAACCCGCCCTCAAGCATTATTCACGAAATAAAGTATTAGTAAGCAGCATTGATGAGCAATGGCAATGTGATATTGTAGATCTTCAATCTTTAGCGAAGCACAATGATAATTTTAAGTATCTCTTGAATTGCATAGACATTTTTTCAAAATACGCTTGGTCTGTTCCTCTAAAATCCAAAAGTTCAAAAGATGTTCTGACCGCTTTTCAAAGCATTTTAAATTCATCTAATCGAAAACCGTACAAGCTGCAAACGGACGCAGGGACCGAATTTACAAACAAGGAGTTCCAGAAATTTCTAAAATCTGAATCTATCGATTTTTTCACGACCAGAAGCGAAACAAAAGCTAGCGTAGTTGAACGTTTTAATCGCACGCTTAAAGAACGTATGTGGCGGTACTTCACCAAGAGCAATTCGTATAAATTTATTGACGTATTACCCTACTTGATGAAAAATTATAATCACTCTAATCATCGTACGATAGGTACATCGCCAGCTAATGTGACCGTAAAAAATGAGACGGACATCTTGAATAGAGCATTTAGGATTGATAAACAGAACGTTGTCTTTAAATTTAATATTGGCGATAAAGTCCGACTGAGTAAAGTTAAGCGCACTTTTGAAAAAGGATTTTGGCCTAACTGGACAGAGGAGTTTTTCGTAATTAAAGAAAGATATGCTCGAACCCCACCCGTCTATGTTTTAGAAGACCAAATGGGCGAAAGAGTCGAGGGTATTTTTTATGAGCCCGAACTGCAAAAAATTGAAACAAAAACTGACGATTTGTACGTGATTGAAAAGATTTTGAAAACGCGTAAGAAAGGCAATAAAACTGATTATTTAGTACGGTGGCGAGGGTACCCAGAAAAGTTTGATTCCTGGGTCTCGAACCTAATAAAGTTATAAATAGTAAGTAATTCTGTATTTCCAATTAAAGGCAAAAATGGAGATCAGCCGATGTTTTTTCAATCATATGTTGCATCGTTTGTCACAATACACTTACTTGTCTGATGATGCAATTGGAGATTATTTTTGGCCAAAAATGAGCGAGCAATATACGCAAACATTGCTGGAATTTGATGAGAATGCCATGTTGAGCTTCTCAAAGTATATCAGAAAACGATTAAAAAAGGGCGATATTTACACATTATTTAAATTATGGGAATTTCTAAGTCCCGAGGCCAAATTTTATTTTGCAAACCTTTACACCACACACATAGACGAGCACCTAATCTCATCCATGTCTAAGGTTTTAATATAAAGTTTTGCGGAGTTTGGAAAATTTTTTGTAAAGTTTGGAAATTTTTTTGTAAAGTTTGGAAATTTTTTTGTAAAGTTTGGAAAATTTTTTGCAGAGTTTGGAATTAATTTTGTGTGCTTAAGCATAGGAATTTTGCAGAGTTTGGAAAATTTTTTGTAAAGTTCGGAAATTTTTTTGTAAAGTTTGGAAAATTTTTTGTAAAGTTTGGAAAATTTCTTGTAAAGTTTGGAAAATTATCATTTAATTTGGCATCGTTCAAGCATTGTTGAGACTATTTTATATGCTATATGCAACTCATGCTTGTGTTTTGCACCTGTGAGAATCATTTTTCCGCTTGTAAAGAGCAAAAATGTTACATTTCGAAATTTGTATACTAAACCAGGAAACAATTCTACTTCGTACATGCATTTCCCATTTACCATCTCATAAAATTTACAAAGATCAATGCGAAATCCCAAGTTAGCCGAGCCAACAAAAAGCTCAGGCTTTATTTTCAACATTGAATTCTCCATCTTTAGTATTTGGATGAATGCCTTTATCGTATTTTCGCCTTCTTGTATAGTTTTAGCTCCAACGCATACAATTTTACCCGATCTGAAAATCAGTAATGTTGCCTGAGGTAATCGAAATACAATACCTGGAAATCTTTGGTGATTGTATTGCGCTGTATTTGGCAATTTCAGATAGACATCATCTAGATTTAGCATATTCGGCAGTGCTGTAGTTAGCACAATGTTCTGTATTGTGACCATTTTCTATAAATACCTGTATATATAAATCATTATTTATAAACAAAAATGATTTTTCAACATCCTTTCACCTGCCTTGTCTCAGGGCCAACAAAATCGGGCAAAACAACGTTTGTTAGGCGACTGATTGAGAACAGAGAATATTTGATTGATACTAAAATTAAAAAGATTTGGTGGTGCTTCGCAGAAAACCAACCGCTTTATAAGAAAATCGATCATGTGTCATTTATAGAGGGGCTTCCTGATTTTAGTTACTTTAAGCAGTTCAGCCCTACACCACAACTTTTGATACTCGATGATTTAATGCAAGAGAGTAAAGGTAATGCTCAAATTGTACAACTATTCACAAGGAGTTGTCATCATTGGAATATTAGCATCATTCACATTGTACAAAACGCTTTCTTCGAAGGTCTCAGAACATCGCGTATAAACTCGGATTATATTGTTTTATTTAAAAATCCTGCTGATCAGCTACAAGCACAAATGCTGTCTAGGCAGCTTTACCCTACCAATCCAAAATATTTTCTAGAAGCCTATTCCGATGCTACTTCTCTTCCGCATGACTATCTTCTGATTGATCTCACTCAAAATTCTAGAGATGAGCTTAGGCTAAAAACAAATATTTTCAGTGATAGTCCCACTGTTTATATACAAAAATCTATAAATACTAAGAAAAACACTAATGAAATAATGTAAAAATGGGTAAAGAACGATTAAAACGCAATATTGTATGTCTACATCTCTTATGTAAAACAAAAAAACCTCAAAGAGACGCTATTATAAATACTGCAACTAAAGATCAGATCCTTTGTCTCTGCGACTGTGCAAACAATTTCCTGAACAGTAATATTCATTTTTCTGAGAAAGATATCAACAAACTTCGAAGATACCAGAATCAAATAAGATACTTGGCAAACAATAAACAGGCAAGTACGAAAGAAAGAAAAAATATCATAATACAAGACGGTGGTTTTCTTCCACTTCTACTTACTCCTATACTTACAATTGCAGGCAGTTTACTAGCAGACGCAATTACAGGTAAAAAATGAAACACACTGAAAAAATGATTTTAATACCCGCTGAAATAAGCGAACGTTATAAGCCAGTGGATATTCTACTCGATTCTTTGGATAATGAGATGCAAAAAATCTTGAATAACAAAAATGTACCACCTGATGCAAAGCTCATAAAATATAATCAGATACTTGTCAAATTTAAGCGATTGCAAGAGCAGAAACAGCAACCATATAAAGCTGGCATTGTTGAAGATGTAAGTAATGCAATTAGCGATGAAGAAATACTCTCTGGTATGCCAAAAACTCAAATTCCAAAGGCAAAGCTGCTTCTTCACCATATACGTACTAATCCATTTCTTGAAATTGAGCCAGGTGGTGAACTTGTAATAGATGGTCAAAAAATTGAAGACTCAAATGTTATAGATTTAGTTAATGATCTGGCACGCGAGCGCAAAAAAATCAGCAGATATCCTGGCACAAAGGAACTGCTGAAAGTGTTCAATCGCACGAATGTTCCACTTGAAAGTGTGGGTAATAGGCAAGCTAGGGAGATTTTCGCTGCAGGCGATGAATTTGACTGGGATGAAAGTCTATAAATACTTACTGTATTTAATTTAATCAAATAAAATTACAAAAATGCACGTACAATTTACTCCTGACGATTTAAGCATTTGGTTAGAATACTACACTGGGCAGGCAGCCCAAACTGGCTATGGGTTGGAGGGGTTCAAAGGCATTCCATATCAGCGGGGTGTTGGCCTTGGCAGCTTTTTTCGTTCCCTTTTCAGAATGGCCGTCCCTGTTTTGCAATCTATTGGTAAGCGAGTTGGAAAGCATGCTCTAGTTGCAGGTTCAAACATAGCGTCTGATTTGGCTCGGGGAAAACCGCTTTTTGAGTCTACTAAGGAACATTCAAAGCGAGAAGCTGCTCAATTGTTTGATGAGGCCTCTAAATCTCTACAGCAGCAGCAAGGAGAGGGTCTTGGTAGCCGCCCGAAGTCTATAAATACTAGCGTGATAGATGCTTTTTCTAAAAACAATGGCGCTCATAGACGTAAAATCTATCCCAAGTACTAAAACTGAATTGGACCTTTTCACGGTCCCTCCTACCCAGGTTGCTATAAAGCAAGGCTTTTGGCATGAAATCCAGCCTACCCATCCGATTACCAATGAGGGGCCTTATGAATTCAGAATACCCCCAGACCCCCATTATCTACAGCTGAATAGAAATTATATTTATATGTTACTACGAATAAAAAAACCAACTGTTGCTGCTGGAGCAGCAGTACCCGACTATGCACCTATAAACCTTATTGGTAAAACTTTCTTCAAGCAGGTAAAATGCTTTTTAGGAGGCAAATTAGTTTTTGACAGCTCTGATAAATATGCATACAGAGCATACTTTGAAACTGAACTGAATTATGGGTATGATGCTAAGCATTCACACTTGCAAGCAGCGTTATATTTTCATGACGGTGGCACTAATGTTGACACAAAAGATAGTGAATCATTCAAAAAGCGAGCTGCTATGTTTAAAGATGAAAATGTTGTAGAAGTTGCGGCTCCACTACATATTGACATGTTCTTGCAAGACAGGTATCTGATTAATTTCACCGATTTTCGCTTAGAATTACATAGAAATAGCGATGCGTTTTTATTGCAGTGCTTTAAGGATGTTGTCTTAAGGCCCATTCATACTTCGTCCGACTCCGTCCGATTTGGTGTCGGAATGTGAAAATTGACAAAATCCGCTCCGACACGCACCGACATGAGTCCGACATTATCGACATCATGCGACACGCGTCCGACTTTTCTTTGCGCATGACGTCATAATCTGTGTCGCAATGCGACTTTTTTGTCGCAACGGACAAGTTGAGTTGGTTTCAACTTTCGTCCGTCCGACACACATGAAATTTAAACTACAGCGTGTAGGAAGATTGGCGCGACATGTAGCGCATTGCACGCCTTGTTTATTTTGTACTATTTCATTTTTCAAGTTTTAAATTTTTGATTTATTTGGCGATTTTGACGACGTTACTACGGAGTTATTAATCATAGCTGTTAAAGAACATCCATATTTGTGGGAAATAAGTTTAAATAAATTAATAAGTTTAAATAAATTGGCGCATGAAACGAACTTCGATACTTTTTAGCATTTAATTTCTATTTCTGGAGGGGAGAGTGAAAAAATTTTAAACGTCAAAAAATGGTCCGAGAAAGTCGGTCTTATGGCGAAAAACACCATTTTTCGACGTTTCCCATCGAGCACTATCCAATGGCATCAAAATATTGAGGAAAAAACAGAAATAATTTTTAAAAATTGAATTCTGGGGAGTATTTGGTTTCTGGGGGTATTCTAGTTTCTGGGGGTTACATACCCCAACCACACCTGGGCGTGAGGGATTTGGGGGTATGCAACCCCAAGAAACCAAAATACCCCCCCCAGAAATCAAAAATACCCCCAGAATTCAATTTTTAAAAATTTTTTTCGTTTTTTTCACAATTTTTTGATGCCAATGGATAGTGCTCGATGAGAAACGTCAGAAATATGGTGTTTTTTCGCCATACCACCACTTTTAAGGCCATTTTTTTGACCTTCAAAAAATCTTGCACACCCCCCCCCCAGAATTTTCTCGCTACCCACGTATGCCCCCAACCCCCACGCCCAGTTATGGTACAAACGCTGTTCGACGAGAGACGATATAAAAACATCAATGTTTGCTGCGCTAAAAATATTGATTTTTAGTCGGAAGAAGTCGGATGAATTATGAATGAAAGTCGGATCCGATGTTCGACTGACATCGGACGACACCGATGTCGCATCCTGCCGGACGCGTGTCGGACAGAGTCGCACCCGACTCTGTCCGACACGCGTCCGACAGGATGCAACATGCGTGTGTCGTCCGATGTCGGATCGACCGAAGTATGAATGAGCCTTTAGACTTAAAAAGTCTCGCAAATGAAATTTTTCATTCGAAAAGTTGATGTATTAGACACTGTAAATTTAGCACTCGAGCAAACAATGCTTTCATACACGGCAAAATATCCTATTAGACGCGTAGCTATGACTAATTTGCACATCTCAAATCCTGCTAGAGAAACGCCCAATTATACATTGTTTACTGGTCAGCTGCCTAGGCGTATACTATTTGCTTGTGTTGAAGGCAGTGTATCGAGGCAATCTAGCGAAATCACCATTTAATTTCAAATCGTTCAGCATACACGATGTAAAAGTAACAAGCGGTGGCATCACATATCCTGCTTACCCACTTAATATTTCATTCAAGCACGATAGGTACTTGCAAGCATACGGGTCACTCCAAAAGTACCTGGATTGGGTATTTCATCCGAAACAGATTTGAACGAAACTTATGTATCTTTTATGGCAACATGTTGCATGCATATATACAGAATTTCATTTTGTTATGACCTGTAGTTCTTTTTTGTAGGCTTTTACATTTACCTTACTTGCAATAATTTGCAAATTATTATGGAATCGGAAAATCGTGATTTTTCGGCAACGATGTACTTACATTATCGCGAGGGAAAATTAGCGGTCGATTCACACCAAATTTTATCGTCAGTATTCGGAGATAGAGCCACTTCGAGATCCACGGTATTCAATTGGTTTGGCGAATTTAAACGGGGTAGAGCTACCCTAAAAGATGATGACCGACCTGGCAGGCCTAACACTGCAATCACACCCGAAAAAATTGATGAAGCTCGATCGATCATTCAAGAAGATGGCCGAGTAACATATGATGATTTAGAGCAAACCCTGAAGATTGGATCGGCAGCAATTAAAACAATTCTGCACGATTATTTGGGTGTAAGAAAATTAAGTGCACGTTGGGTACCCCATCAGCTGTCAGCAGCTCAAAAAAAGCTCGAGTTGATTGGTGTCGATTCATGGTCAAAAAATTTGACAAAGGTGCCTCAAAACGTGTCTGGGATATTGCCACTGGTGATGAAACATGGATATACCAGTTTGACCCTGAAACAAAGCGTCAATCCTCAGTTTGGGTCTTCCCTGGCGGAGAGCCTCCCTTGAAATTTCGGCGATCTCGAAGTGTAGGCAAGCAAATGGTCGCCACTTTCTTCAAACGGAGTGGCCACATTGTGACAGTTAGCCTTGATGATAGAAGAACTGTCAATTCTGAATGGTATATCAATGTATGCTTACCCCAAGTCTTCAAAAGAATTCGTGAGGGCCGACCAAAAACAGGTCTGCGTGGCATGTTGTTGCATCACGACAATGCTAGTGCTCACACTGCAGCTGCAACCCTAGACTTTTTGTCCAGAGAAAAGGTTCAGCTATTGACCCATCCGCCCTATTCGCCTGACTTGGCGCCATGTGACTTCTTTTTGTTCCCTAAGGTCAAAGATTTAATTCGCGGTAAACGATTTCAGACGCCTGAAGCTGCAGTGGAAGCGTACATTTTGGAAGTTGAGAACCTCACTGAATCAGATTGGTCTCATTGCTTTGATATTTGGTTTAAGCGCATGAAACGTTGTATAGAATGTTCTGGTAGTTATTTCGAAAAGCTGTGAAAATTTCATTAAAATCGCACAAGTAGAACATACTGAGTCCAGAGACTTTTGGAGTGACCCTCGTATAATCAAATGTTTGATGCTTTAGATATAGGGCGAGAAGGTAATTTTATTAGCAGAGATGAGTTTAGAACGAGTCACTGTTTTTTTTGTATTTGATTTGACACCTGATGCAGATGATGGAGGGCATTGGGATCTAGTGCGTGAAGGAACAACAAGCATATCTGTAAGATTTGCCGATAATTTGCCCGACTCTGGCGTAGAAATTATTATATATGCTGAATTTGATAATTTAATAATGATTGACAAAGACCGAAACACGTTTCATGATTATAACGCATAAACATGAACACTATTGAAATATTTAAAATTCTTAAACATAATATTAAAAATGACACATTTTTAGGAGTTTTTCCTTTAGATCGCGTACCACCTATAAAAACATACCCCGCAGCGCTAGTGGTAAACTTTGACACAAGCAGCAAACCTGGCTCACACTGGGTAGCTATATATTTTCAGAGCAAGAAGAATTGTGACTATTTTGACAGCTATGGGCGAAAACCACTCAAACAGTTAAGGAATTACATTTCAAATAATACACTTGCATATACATACAATAATGCACAAGTACAAGGACTTTTCTCAATAAGCTGTGGCCATATGTGTGTCTATTTCATTGTTTGCAGGAGTAGAGGTATTCCATTCGAAAACATTGTTCTATCTATGTTCAGTGATAAAATTTATAAATACTTTGATGACTTAGAATTATAAACATGGATTCTAAACAGTTTTACATAACACTTCCAAGCAATTCACAGGAAACCAATACTGCGGCCATATTTGTAACTAGCCTACCTAGGCAAATCGTATTAACCGGCGACTGGGAGGTTGGTTTGGTTGAAATAATTTATGCAAATACATGGCACAATGTTGCCGAGGACCAGAATATGATACAGTTTTATGACATCAAAAACAATGTGCGACAAAAATTGCTTATTCCTCGAGCAAGGTATTTAAATATAGATGACTTGATTAAGACAATCACTAATGGGATAAAAACGATTAGCGTTAAAGAAAAATTTGAATACTTGCAATACTTTGGCATAAGGTATGATGATAATAAGAAATTCTGTCACCTAAAAATTAATACAGAATACATTCGAAGTGTAAAGTTAACAAAACATTTACTATATATGCTTGGATTTCTGGAAAGCCAGCTGAACAATATAAATTATTCTGTGGCGCAAGATTTGACCATAGTAGCACACCATTCTCCTGATATACTAGGTGGAATGCATAATTTTTACGTTTATTGTGATATAGTCGAGCCTCAAATTGTTGGAAATATTTTTGCGCCACTCTTGCAAGTCGTAAATATCGAAGGAAAGTATATGGATATTATTAATCATTCATATATTAGTCCACATTACATACCTGTACTCAAAAAAGCATTCAACACTGTTGAAATAAATATTAAAAGCGACCAAGATCAACCTGTACCCTTTGAATTTGGCAAAACTATCGTAAAATTGCATTTTAGACGGCAAAATTAAAAACAAGAGCCCTAGATGGGAGTCTATTAGGAAAGGCGATAAAGGGCGACATTGTTTACAAAAGCAGCTAGCTTTAGACTTAATGCACAAAGCTGATCTTAACACTGATAAAGAAAAATACGGTCTTGAAGCTGTTGAAAAAATTCAAAATGTTCTAGTACCTGACTACCAAATTAAAGTATACTCGGACAATATTTTGTTTTATGAAGGGCCAAAGGCCATCAAAATAATTAATTTGCGCGTACATAATAATCGCTACGAGCTGATGATAAAATAGCTGACTACTTTCGTAAACTAACTATAACGGCTATAGTGAACACAGAGGCGCTTGTGGAGGTGGCGCTTGTGGACTCCCCACAGGGACTGCTACCCTCCCAACACACACACACACACACACACCACACACACACACACACACACACACACACACACACACACACACACACACACACACACTGTCATACCCCTTCCCACCTAGGCTTACTGGCAGGTTTGGGCATGTTTATTATAATTGATTACTAGTTATAAACAATAGATCTCCATAGAGAACTTTACATCCATCCGTTTGACGCCATCAGGCAGTGTAATCGGCATACTCTAGGTTACGCGCTAAAATTTTGTACATAGCACACCTTATATATCTTACCCTGAAAGTTTGAGCTAAATACGCCCTATAGTTCTCGAAATATAGTACTATATGAGAAAGTGTAAAGTAAATTGATATACTGTAGGTACTTACTCCAAATTTTTGTAATAATTTGCAAATAGGGTATTCACCCTACTCTGAAAATTTGAGCTAAATCCGCCCTTTAGTTCTTGAAATATAGTGCTATACGAGAAAGTGTAAAGTAAATTGGTATACTGTAGGCTGCGCGCTGAAATTCTATGCGTAGCATGCCTCGCCTATATACATCATACTCTGAAAATTTAAGCCCGATCCGACCGCTGGTTCTTGACTTACGCCTCTTCAGAAATAACCCCCTGGATAATAACCTCTGGGTAATAACCCCCTGGATTATTGCACTCCCTCCCCCTGGCCCTGGGCCCTAAGCTGGCGCGCGCCCCCTCCCTGGGCAGGTTTCGGGCAGGACCCCAGCCATTTGCGCCCTGGCGCGACCTCGATTTTGGGCCAGGGCGCAGATTCTGCCTATCTTATAACACTACAACGCTATAAGATGTGCCTGCTAGGGAAGCACGGTATACTACTGTCAGGGCCGGTCTTAGGGTTTTAGAAGCCCTGGGCGAAACAGATTTTAGCAGCCCCAAAAAATTTTAAATATGTGCAATAATACATTTTTTAGTAGGTACCATAATGGAACAAAATGCTATTAAAATTTTGAGAAAGCAGCAATATGTAATCGGAACAACGAGACTACAAAGTTATTTTTCGAGCTTTTGAGCAGCAAAACAATCGATCAACAGTGAAAAATCTAAAGAAGACGACATATCGATTTCAATCAAAATTAGGGCTAAAGCAGTGAGATGAGAATCAGTCATAATAGACCTTAAGTACGTTTTGATCAATTTTAATTTCGAAAATGAACGTTCTGCTGAGGCCACTCAGGGACTGAAAGTAAAATCCTGAGAGCAATTTGTAACTGCGAGAGTTACACGTGTAGGCGAACTTGCCTTAGCAGTTCGCGATAGCCATAACATAGCCAATACTAGTAGCTATCGATGATAGTGCACTGTGGGCTATGCCTTCGGTCTTCCCATTATTTCCCCAAATTTTCAATAATAAAAAACATCTAGATACTTGTCCGGTAGCATAGAGTTAAGTGTATGATAATAGTAATTGTTTCATGCATACCGCTTGTGTAATCGATAACAATTGATCTGAGATAAAAGCTTATCAGTATTACGTTAAATTGATCTTTGTTTAATTTACTGTAATGGTCCTTGAGGCCAGTGTACTTAACGTTGTAGTTTAGTCTGGCGTTTTTGCTTTTTCGTTTGCCAGTCGTACGTTGATATAGTCCGTACGTTTTCGTTTTCTTTTTGCTTGTTGTCCGGCTTCAGGCCGTGAATTCTTCGTTGAATTAAAATAGAGAAAACCTACCCAGTGGTTTTTGGTTATACCGAGGGTTAGGTCGGGCATCTACTCGTCGAGGACTTCTTCCCATCTTAGTGGACTGATAGGTAAATTTCGTATGATAGTTTATTTCATTTGGAAATCACAATTTATTTCTCAAGCCAAAAATTGATCAAAATTATTATTTAATCTTTAAGGATGATTGATCAGCATAGAGCTCGTTGTTGTTGTTTTCATAGTTCAGCGTGCTACACATATTAGGAACCAAAACATTTCGAATCAGGCACTGATTGAAAATAAGTTAAATAAACAACTTGAGCTTGAGATAGGTCAACTGACCTCCGCGGCAAATTCCGAGACTAGGTAAGTAGCCTTAGGTCTTAGGGCGTAGCTGCTGAGATCACCCGACATAGAAGCAGCCAGCAATATTAGGGCTGAGGGGATCGAAGCCGTAAGGTCTCTAAGGGTCCAAAGATCGAAAGCCATTCAGAGCCGCGCGATCGGGGCCAGCACTAAGCGCAGACTTAAGTACCTACGTACCTAGGTAAATCTCGAAGGTAATGTATCCGTCCTATGTCTGTTCTTTGCAGACATAGGGCAGCTCTACATTTACATTGGATGTTCCCTCCTTTAGGCTGCTAGCTACAGCCGAGCTGATCAATCATCGTAAAATTATTTTTCGATCCAAAAAATTATCATTTTGGCCATCTAAAAATGTGTAACATTTCGTTCACCTTTGTTGTTGTATCGACCGCGATCGTGGCAGTGCGCAATTTAAGTAAGCGTCCGTGGTAAAGATTTTGTGTATCGTGGTAAAGTCATCGTTATTTTTCTATTTCCGTCGGATCTCTATCGACGAAGGCAGCTCTCACGCTCGCATTTTTCTATAAACGTCGACCCTCAGGCGACGATTTATCATTTTTCTCAACTGACGACGAATTTCCGTCATTTAGGTTCTTACCTACCTGTTTTTCTAACCACGTACACAATCTTGCGCTTTAGGCTTAGTCCTATCTGCTTTCGATCATTTCACGTCAGGTATATCTTACTTCACGTAAGGAAGTACTATTTACGTGGAAAAACCTGTTTTTCGGATCGACAAAGGCCTAAATTCGAAACATTTATTTTGGGAAAAATTTCGACGTACTGAAATTTATTTTACCCAAAGTCACATTTTTCGACATTATTGACACATAAAAATGGCAGGAAAAAAGGTTTTGCGGACACCGCCCGCTAAATTGAAAAAACCTTCTACGCCACCTACTTCAGCTCGCCAATTACCTACCGCGCCTGTTGACTCTAATAGCGCGTGTAATTCTGCGAGTAATGACACAATTACGAGAGACGTAACGAGTAAGGCGAATAATGATAAATTACCCGCGTCACTACATGCCGCGAGCAATACACAGTCTGAAGATGAACTGTTATTGACTACTGTGCAAGCGCGCATTAATCAAACTTCGATAACTAGATCGGACCCTAATATCGATAATTCATCAAATCATACAATGATTGATAATACGACTACCATTAATACGGCAAATAATCCTGAAACCAGTTCGGAGCGCGAAAATCCCGATTCTGACGTAGAAAGTAATCATAGTCACAGCATGAATGCCGACAAAGAGCGTGCTAATGCTAATGTGACTAATGATCTTATTTTGAAAGCGCTACAAGCTATTCATTTGCAATTTTCGGACCTTTCTACGCGCGTTAATCAAGATAAAAAGGAAAATGCGGATGAAATGCGTAAACTGCGTCTGGAGCTAAGCACTATGCTTAAACCCCAACCAGTTTTGAATCGCATAGAGAATAATCCATCTGAGCGCGTTAACCACTCAATCGATAGCGCAAATTTTTCTGAATTTAATGCGCAAAGTGCGAATCGTGCGCAAAGTACGCATCGTGCATCTTCACTGTTGTCTACTAGCAACAGAGCGTCGAATTCACGCTCACCTTCGGAAACTGTTCCCGAAAATATCTCTCAAAGTTGTACAAATCGCGCGCCTGAGATATCTAATTTGTCACAGAATCCTGTAAACACGGGTTTGCAATCAGTGCAAAACTCGGGTTTTTCGGAAAATATACCTACGATTTCGCAGCCGTCGGTACCGATTTCGCAAACGTCGCGATCTCGGCCTTCGCTGCCCTTAAATCGTAATGCGCCTTCTTTCGTACCTAATCCTTCTACTACGAATTCGCAGCAGCAATTGAATCCACCACCGCTGCAGTATTTTCCACCTCAAAGCGAAATCTTAGCCAAATAATTATGTACCTAATCCCATAAATGTGGAGATACCACCTAATAATCCTATTTTGCATTCTTCTAATATCGAAATGCAACCTGTTGAGATAAACTTATCTGGTATTAACAACGAATCTGCACATCTGCAAAACGAATCTGCTCCCCTATCTGAATCATCTAGTAGGAGAAAACATGTCAAATTCTCTGACGACAGCTCATCTAACAGCTATGATCGCCCGCGCAGTCGTCGCTCGCGTCGCAAAAGTCGATCGCGCAGACGACGTCATCGTCATAGTTCAGGTTCTTCATCTGAAAGCTTGCGTGGTGACTCGCGTCTCGCTGATTCCTTGAATCGCGGACCATTTTTGCAGCAGATGCAATTTGCAATTGCAAATAAAAAATTTTTTGATGGTGATAAATCGGATATAAAAGCATATTTTGCAGAATTTGAATCGCTTGCCAATACCTATGATATTGACAAAGCTGATCGTTTAAAATTCGCTACTGGATTTCTTGACCCTTATGTTTTGCGTCTATACCGTTCGTTACCTGCTGATATACAACAATCGTATTCAAAAACGAAACAAGCGCTAATAACCGAATTTTGTCCTATGGACACCGGTGCGCTCTTTAATCGTTTTTTGTCACACAAACAGCAGCCTAACGAATCGGTTAAAGCTTATTATCTCTCGCTTCGCGAAGAGTTAATTAAATCTGATCCTTACCTTGAAGTTGACTCGCCACATTTCAATAATTTAATGCGACATCAACTAAAACAAGGTTTATTACCACACATTTCGAAAGAGGCATATCATAAAAAACCTAGAGCATCATTAGCTGAATTTTTGGACAATGCGCTAAGCGCTGAATTTGCTAATAAAGAATTTGAGGATAAAAAGGCAGTAACGCCTTACGTATCGGTAACAGCTGCTCCCGTAGGCAGCGTAGTACCTAAAGATACTCCTCGCGCATCTAACCAAAATGATCCAAATCGTTCACGTCATAGAACGTTTCATCGCTCATCGCGTGCTGAGAAACCAGAAAATTCTTCTCGCAAATATTGTACCTTTTGCAAGCGCATAGGTCATATTTATGAGGAATGTTTCACGCGTCAAAGGCAAGAAACGTCTAATAATGCTAATCATAATACCCAAGCTGATCGAAATACTAATTCTATGGTTCGCAATCGCAGCCAATCGCGTTCTTTTTCGCGTCGAAATCGTTCGCCATCGCGTTCGAATTCGCAAAATAGACATCGATCTCAATCACGATATCGTAACTCTAGTCAACATCGTTCATCTAACTATGCGAATAATGATAATCGCTTTGAATCAAAGCAATCACGATCGAATTTTCGGCAAAATCGTAATGATTATTACCAAAATTCGCGTGCTAATTATCAAAATTCGCGTTACGATAATCGTTATAATAATCAACCGCGCCAAAATACACCTTTTGTGCAATTCCCAAATGAACAGCGTGGGACATACTATAATTCTAATTATCGCAGCGATAACAATTTTAATCGCCCGTATGTCACATATACTGCAGATAACCAACCCGCCATGAATGTGCCCCCACCGCAGCCAACCCTTACATCTCCTCATGATGTAAACACGGTTACTGCGAAAGGGCCAGAATCTAGCGCGCGTCCTAATCTATTCGCGTCGCAAGAATTTCTTGAAGAGTACGAACGTCTACAACGTCGTCTTGCAACCTACGAGAAAATCAATCTACCTCCATCTAAGACTTTAGATCCTAATATTCCTATTGTAAGCCATGCTGGGACAAATTTACCCACCATCCTAGTTAAGGTTCATGGCGTTGACGTACCTGCTCTCATAGATACGGGTTCACAGGTCACCATGATGACCACGTCTGCATTCTTACGTCTTGGTTTTAATTTACCACCTAAACAAGTTTCACAAGTCGTACATGGTGTAGGCGAAATCACTGCAGTAGTTCGTTATCGAGTAAATATGACTTTAACCATCGCGGAACAATCTATCTCTACCTCAGTATCTATAATTGATCACTTGCCGGAAGACATGCTCTTAGGATATGATTTTTGCGAATCCGCACTCATGTGGGTTAATCCTATTGAGCGCTGTGCTTTTATAAACGGCATAAAGATCAATTTACTCTCATCTCATGAAAAATTGCAATTTCGTGCGAAACCCAACGCAACTACCTCTGGTGTTGTGTGTGTGCATGTTTCGTTACCTGAGCCTGTTATTATACAACCTAGGCATGAATTAATTACACCTGGCTATATAAGTCACGGTTCTTGCAATTTTGATTTCGCATTATTCGAACCAAATCCCGATTTTATGGAAAAAACTTCACTTTTTGTTGCTCCATCTATAGTCGATGCTTCACAACCTCTAATACCTGTTCGCGTTTGTAACATCTCCAAAGCGCCAATTCGCATTGACTCTGGTGAAATAATAGGTTCTTTAACCTCTGATGCCGAAGTCGTGTCACATGTTTCATCCTTTGATGATAGGACACCAGAACTTTTTGCATCAATAAATAAAGCTTTAAACGGCTCCGCCGTTGATTCTAGACAGCAGCAACAAATTCGTGAACTTATGCTTAAAATACGACTCAATTTTTGCATTAAAAAACGAACCTCTCGGACGTACCCCTTGATGAAACATCATATTGACACAGGGGATAATCCACCCGTTGTTGGAAAAACTTATCGTGTTGAACATTCTAGAAGAGAATCTATGCAGAAAATTATAAATGAAATGCTTGCGGATAAAATTATTCGACCTACAACTAGCCCATGGGCAAGTCCATTATTTCTCATTGGAAAAAAGGACGGTTCCCTTAGGCCAGTCGTCGATTATCGACGGTTAAATGACGTTACTAAAACGCAAGTTTATCCTCTTCCACAATTAGACGATTATTTCGATACTTTAGGCAGTGCTGCATATTTTAGCACACTAGATTTGAAATCTGGATACTGGCAAATTCCACTCGATAATAAATCTCACGAAAAAACCGCATTCATATGTCCTGTTGGTCATTACGAATTTGAAGTTTTACCTTTTGGTTTAAAGAATGCGCCCGCAGATTTTCAAAGACTAATGGAGCTTGTGCTCGCAGGTCTAAATTGGAAATCTTGTCTCGTTTACATCGATGACATAATTATTTTTTCACGTACTTTCAAAGAACATTTAAAAGATCTTGAAAATGTTTTTATTGCTCTTAAAAAGGCAAACTTACGTGTAAAGCCTGATAAATGCCATCTTGCGCATGCAGAGGTAAAATTTCTTGGCCACAGTATAAGTGCAATGGGCATCGCTCCTGACATGTCCAAAGTAGCAGATTTAATCTCGTTTCCCGTGCCAAAAACCGTTAAATCCTTGCAGAAATTCCTTGGCTTAGTCCAATGGTTTAAGAAATTCGTTAAAGATCTTGCTAAAATCGCTAAACCGTTATTCCATCTTCTTCGTAAAGATGTCGAATTTTGCTGGAAGGCTGAACACCAAACCGCTTTTGAGCTTCTGAAGAAAGCATTTACATCTCCACCTATTTTACAACTACCAAAATTCGATGATGAGCACCAATTTATTTTAACAACTGACGCAAGTAATTATGCGTTAGGTGCTATTTTGACGCAAAAACATTTACCATCCAAAAATCGTTTTATTCTTAGCTACGCTAGTCGCGTGCTAAATTCTGCCAAATGTAACTATGCTACTTCGGAAAAAGAAGCGTTAGCGGTAGTGTGGGCCATCAAGCATTATCGACATTATCTTTACGGTAAAAAATTTATTGTCGAAACTGATCATCAAGCGTTAACCTGGCTAGTAAATGTTAAAGACCCATCGAGTCGATTACGCCGTTGGGGTCTCAAATTACAGGAATACGAATATGATATCGTTTACGTTCCTGGTGCATATAACTGCGCAGCTGATCTTCTTTCACGACATCCTAAATATGATCATGCAGAACGAAAATATAAAATCGAGCGCAAAAACGTCGTTAACATCGCGAATTTAGAATCTGAAGATTCTGAGTCAGATGATGAATCGGTTCCACCGGACCGATCGCGCGATAACGCGCCTACTGCACCAATTAATCATCCAAATGCGCAAAATAACAATCCTACTGCGCAAACCGATCCTACTAATTCTAAACCACCTACATTTCGTGAACGCCTGTTACTTACCGATGCTGAAAAAGCTGAAATGCTAACACCTGCGCGTTTACTCGCTGAGCAACGTGCAGATGACGAATTGCATAAAATTCGCATCGCATTGAATGACTTAACAACGAAAAAATATCGTGACGAATTTTTTCTCGTAAACGATGTACTTTTTCGTCGTTTCCAACCTAAGCGTTCACCAACTGTCGTTCATCAAATAGTCATACCCAAATCTTTGCGTCGCTTCATATTAACGGAATTTCATGACTCTATTTTCGGAGCTCATTTTTCATCGCGCAAAATCTTGCCCGCCATACAAATGCGTTATTGGTGGCCGCGCATGGAAAATGATGTGATCGCGTGGTGTAGGAATTGTGATGTGTGCTTACAACGTAAGGTCGCATTAAATTCCACATCCGTTCCGTTGCAACCAATCGAAGTATCCGCGCCCTTTGAACTCATTGCGTGCGATTGTTTGCATATGCCGCGATCTCCCTCCGGAAATGACCAAATTGTAGTTTTTATGGATTATTTTACAAAATACGTGGAAGCTTTTGCTGTTTCTGACATAAAAGCAACAACTATTGCAAATTTATTGCTAAGAGAAATTATACCACGTTATGGAGTTCCCAAGAAATTTTTGACAGATCAGGGGTCAAATTTTACATCTACCCTAATTTCGGAAGTTTGTAAACTATTAAACGTTCAAAAAATATTTACAACCCCATATCACCCCCAGTGTGATGGGTTGGTGGAACGTTATAATCGTACATTGATTGATGGTTTGTCTAAGCTGAGTGCGCGATCCCAGTATGATTGGGAACAATTTTTACCCTTCGCATTATTTGCATACCGCGCGACTCCACAATCATCAACTAATATATCTCCTTTCGAAATGCTTTATGGTCGCGAACCAGCATTTCCACTTGACACTTTACTCATAAATGACTTCGTAATAAATCCGAATTTACCATCTGTTGCGGAAAAATATGTCATTGATTTGAAGCTGACTTTGCAAGATCTGCATGAAATCGCGTCTCAAAACTTAACTCAAGCGCGTAAGCAGCAAAAATCGCAATATGACAAGTCCGTAACGCACACAAATTTTAATCTCTCGGATATAGTCTACCTCAATAATACCTCAGTCATTCAACCTGAAATCGGTAAACTATCACCCAAGCGTGTTGGTCCATACCGAATTATTGACTTACCTACGCCTGAAACTGCGAAAATCGCATATGTCTATAACCCTCTCATCATTCATCACGTTCACAGGAATAGACTTCTGCCTGAGCCTAAACTTCCTTATTCTGATTTGATTGTGGAAAAACACGCGTACGTCCCTGGCGATTTTGTGTTGGTAAAATTACCACATCGCCCTCTTGCCCCGGCAGTAGTCATAAGTTTTGAGGATTTACCGGGCAGGGAACAAAAAGCTAAGGACTGCGCGCCTATACGTTTATTAAATGGCTCTAAAACAGCACATGCCGTACCATTATCTAATGTTTTTCCTTTTGCAGACCCATGGCTGCACAAGGTACCCCAAGCAAGGAGGCATTGCTGGAGGCAGCTGGTCGCCGATGCAAATTTGAGGGGCGTGATCCCGCGTCCCTAGATGAATTTCGTTCGGCTTTGACTAATATGGCTTTAGAGCGAGGCTTGGTTATACCAGACCCGCTGCCGCAAAACGACGATAGTCGCGTTGGCGGTTTAGAGTCACTTACCGCAAAATGGATAAAACATAAAGCAACACATAAAATCGCAAATCATAGAAAGCGTATTAACGACCAACAACTCTGGTGGGAGAATAGGCTTGGTAGATTTCCTTTGGTAACCCCTCGCGTACCAAAGAACAGACTTCTACCCACCGTTATAATCTCCAATGACCAGAAGTCGTTTGGCGCCATTTTGGCGTTAATTCAGCCATCGAATATGACAAATGGCACTTTATTTTTAGGTTACGACTCTGAATTTGTTAATGACAGGAAAGGCAGAGCGTTATAAGACCTGGGACTTGCGTTTTCAGCAACTATGTCCCACTTACCAGGACCTCCATGGCCCATTCGTACGCTACGTCCAAGTTGCGAGCGCGAACGGCCACGTGTTCTGTTGGGACCTGGCGAAGTTCCCGCAACCTCCGTTCGGGCTTCACCAGTTGCTCGAAACGCGTTTACCTAACGTGTATATGGTTTGTTATGACCCGACGCAAGATCGACTTGCGTATTTCCATGTTTACGGGCCAACTTTTGAGGAAATTTTGGCTATTTCGGATGCAGAAATTCGCAATAAACTGCACTGGAAAGACCCGTTCATTGCGAATTTCATTGATATTCAGCCATTGGCGAGAGCGTTTACTCGTCGGTTACGCATTAAAGCGCAGTCGCACTCGTTAAAGCGCTTGGCCGAATTCTTTTTTGACATGTATATTGATCCGAACGCGCCTGATAATTTCGGACAGGCGTGGAGCTTACCGTTAACTCGGGACATGCAGCATTATTTAGCGATGGACGCCCTCATAACTATCGATGTTTTTATATTGATAGAAGGGTGCACGCAAGATAATCGCATTACTGACGATAGAAAGCCTATGTCGGTTTCATTCGTAGGCGATGAATTGTACATTAGGGCTAGCGGCCCGAAAGCCAGAGTGCGTATACCGTTGTCGACTAGTAAGCCACCACAAGGGCAGTCGACCAGCACAGCTGCTGACGCTGAAGTTGATTCGAATGGCGAAGAGTTAATCAGAGTTGAGGACTTTTATGCCCCAGCTCCGCAACTGCCAGCAGCTATAGCTGCAGCCACCACCGTTGCCTCAGTAACGGAAGCGTTGGCTCACGCTAATGTGTTTGACAATCCTGACTTACAAGTGCAGGGTTTGCAGGCCGTTGCCGACACAGTTTCGGGCCCGGTCAATGCGCCTGACACGGAACCTAAGTCAAAACCAACTAGTTCGAGTACACCAGCCTCTGTATTTTCTTCGCAAACCGATATTCCCTACGATTCGCCTATGGTCGATGTAGAACCATCGATCTCCACCGAGGATGACGATTTATCTCCCAAACGCTTAGTGATGGCGTTATCTGACGCCGAGGCGGAAAGACAAGCTAACTTGTCGCCACCGCGTGTAACACGCGCGGCAATGGCTAGAAAAGGGGCTGTTACCGTTTTCGCAACCGATTGTCTCGCAATCGCTTGCGGCGGATCAACAAGCACCCTTGGGTATCAGTTCGCTCGGACCTTTACCGACTCCTCAGCCGGATGGGGCAGAGCGTCAAGCTGACCCTGATGTCATCATGACTGAGATTATCGGTTTTCCGCCGCAACCACAACGTACACTAGCTGCACACAAAGTACCACAAGTAGCGTTATACACGCAAGTCGCGTCTCAGTCCGTGTCACAAGGTATGTTGGCACCTGATACTCGTTTTACGGCTCCTATGGCCATGACGGGTGTGTCTAGTACCGTGGCGACTATTCAACCACAGGTTACTCAAAGTCAAGCATCAAATATGGAAGTCGCAATACCTGCGCACATTCAAGCTATTCGCGAACATATGTCCGCGAACGAAAGCGCTAGAGTGCAAAAATCGCTCGCGCTACGTACAGCACTTTTTCACCATGATGGAAAATATGACGCGTGAACCACCGTGCATTATCGCGCCAGTCGTCTTGCACGAGTTACGTTCCTATCTGGGTGAAGTCGAAGGAACGCGTCTGTACGATCAGCTGGTTGAAGCTGCTCAAGTGTACTTCGACCGAGTGTATGCAATACATCTGCAGCACGCGGCTACGACTGACTCACCCTCGCGTCCATTAGTGTGGTCTACAATTGCACAGCCTTTGGCTGATGCCGATCGTGAGCCCGCACCTCGATTTATTAGCAAAATGAGCGTCTTTAATCGATTGTTTTACCCAGACCAATACTTTGTACGCATACGGTTCTTTATCACAACCGGAATGATGTTGTACGAGGTTCCGCTCGAGTATTTGGTCGTACACCCGCACCTTGACGCACCGAGCGAGGTGATCGATGGCGTTACACATCAGGTTTGTCCGGAATTCTATCCGCACAGAATGTCTCCAGCGCCGGATCATCTCGCACCGATCTTAATATCGACACGTCAAATGGTCGATATTTTTGATACTTTCCGTGAATTTCAATCATTATATGATTCGGAGTATCGACACATGACGATCTTCTCTTCAATAGACGTCATGCGCGCTACAGCGCTTTTGGAATTCTTGGATAGGAAATTCCATTTCTTTGCGTACGCCTACGGCAATGCCGCAATAGGTTGGCGCATGGTCGAGCAGCTGCGTCGCATGTTGCGCGTAGCTTTCCTTGGTGAATCTTATACACCTTCGCCAAGTGAAGCTTTCCCGGAATTTCCGGAGTTGACGGCACGAATTGAAAGCCCACATGTTTTGCATAACATGATTCGGCAAATTCGGTTAGCAACCGACCCGCCACTCGAAGTGCCAGTTCAATTCGATCGTTTCCGAGGTCAACAAAAATCTGTATTTTTCCTCAAACATCGCATTCAAGGCGAATTAGAGAAAATTTGCAGAGAAAGGCGGCAGGCATCCTCGCAGGACCCGAGCGGATCCGCAGCAAGCCTTGATATGCCCGAAGTCAATCTTTCTTTGGAGGCACAAATTGAAATGCGTAGAACACGCATGACGATCGAGCAACGTGATCGTGAGAATTTGGCAACGGAAATGCCACGGCGTGCGACGAGATTACGCGCCGCCGGTTCTCTTGCTGAGTCTTCAGAAGTTCGTCATATGTCAGAAGATGAACATAAAGCTAAATTGAATCGTTTTTACGATACTAAATCCGAGCACACTTTGCGTCGGTTAAAGAATTTGGAAAAACAACGAGTCAGAAGACTTGTTCAAGCTGAAGTTGCAGCTAAATTGAAAGCGCGTTTAGGCCAAAAGGGATCGAGGCGGCAAGAACCGCAGTCATCCCGGCAACGCTATGCGCAAACGCATCACCATTCACAATCACAAGCACAACAGCAGACACAAGTAAAACCGCATATACAGCAATACACACGACCGCAGACCCAACCGCGGCAACAGCAGCCATTTACGGAATCGCGTGAGCGTTCCGAGGCGTATTCACAGGCCGATGCTGGTCATCTGTCGCGCTCGCGACAGCAGCAGCCTTATGAATATCGCCGCCCGCCACAGTCGAACCGCGGAAGTCATCGGGGCCGGTCACAATCCCGTCAACGTCAGCAATGGGACCAGTCGTATCGCTCACCATTGGAACAAAGTCAACCAGCCACCGGGGGCTATCAGCCACAACCTCGACCCGGTCCACTTTTGCCCAAACCGTGGCCTGTTACTGCAACAACAACAGCGTCCACGCGAACCTTCATCGTGAACGAACTTACGGTTTTACGCCGGAGCAATTATTTACTCCGGTGCCACCCATACCGCGTTGTTACGCGGATGACTACGAGGACGACGACGATTTTGAGGACGACGATCGACCAGTCGATCCACATCGACGCTTACGCCAGCATATGTACGGGCATAGGCAATCACCATATCAGTATTGTGAGCGTTCGAACACGCGTCGCGAACCCGAATCGGATCAAGAATATTTTCAACGGCAATGACGTCGCGGAAAATCGTATGGCTCGAAGGCCAATTACCTGCGATCGATATTAATTTACAAGTTTGACGTACAGAACTTTTTGGAACTCTGCGACGGCGTCGAATTCGACCAGCAGCTTTTTGTCCATCTTTTCGTTTTTCGTCCTGATGTGGATTCCAGGACTTTGTGTATCGTTTATTTCATGTGTATTTTTTCCTCTTGTCATTTTTCTCTTGCTGTAAATTTTTTCTTTGACGGTGCTTGTATTTTTCCCCATTATCTCGCATAATTTGCCATTTTTTCTCGTTTTACCTCTTGTTTTAATTCGTCAGTGACTTTAATTTTTGCTCAGCATAATTTTGCCTTATCATTCCGTGTCTTAATTTTTCTTTGTGCTCAATTAGCGGTGTTACTATTATGGTACCTTAACTCTTTAACGGACAAGGGGTTAATTTATACCCAATCTACAAATTTTTTCAATTCAAAATTTTTCTCATTGCCCGGGGACTGAAGGAGGCTGATGGGACAGCGGATGAACTGTCCAAGACCGGAGTTCATCATTACTCGGGCAACAATATAGTTATCCCTAGCGCCATTGAGAGTGTTGCTCGAGAGTTTTCCTGAGTGCGAACGAGGTCATGCGTTGACCGTTACCGGTTATCGATATTTGTTATTTTTTTCGTTCTTTTTATTTTCGTTTTTCACATTCGCTCAGGATAAGGCGTTGCGGACGCCAGAGTAGAGGCGTTGCGAACGCCAGAGAGCCGAGTTGTAGAGCATCGCCGACGCTAGCTGGTGTTGTTTGTACCCCTGAAAAATTCTCCACTATGTGTCAAATTTTTTTCTATATGTGGGGGAGTGTAACTGCGAGAGTTACACGTGTAGGCGAACTTGCCTTAGCAGTTCGCGATAGCCATATCATAGCCAATACTAGTAGCTATCGATGATAGTGCACTGTGGGCTATGCCTTCGGTCTTCCCATTATTTCCCCAAATTTTCAATAATAAAAAACATCTAGATACTTGTCCGGTAGCATAGAGTTAAGTGTATGATAATAGTAATCGTTTCATGCATACCGCTTGTGTAATCGATAACAATTGATCTGATCAGTATTACGTTAAATTGATCCTTGTTTAATTTACTGTAATGGTCCTTGAGGCCAGTGTACTTAACGTTGTAGTTTAGTCTGGCGTTTTTGCTTTTTTGTTTGCCAGTCGTACGTGGATATAGTCCGTACGTTTTTGTTTTCTTTTTGCTTGTTGTCCGGCTTCAGGCCGTGAATTCTTCGTTGAATTAAAATAGAGAAAACCTACCCAGTGGTTCTTGGTTATACCAAGGGTTAGGTCGGGCATCTACTCGTCGAGGACTTCTTCCCATCTTAGTGGACTGATAGGTAAATTTCGTATAATAGTTTATTTCATTTGGAAATCACAATTTATTTCTCAAGCCAAAAATTGATCAAAATTATTATCTAATCTTTAAGGAAGATTGATCAGCATAGAGCTCGTTCTCGTTGTTTTCATAGTTCAGCGTGCTACACACATTAGGAACCAAAACATTTCGAATCAGGCACTGATTGAAAATAAGTTAAATAAACAACTTGAGCTTGAGATAGGTCAACTGACCTCCGCGGCAAATTCCGAGACTAGGTAAGTAGCCTTAGGTCTTAGGGCGTAGCTGCTGAGATCACCCGACATAGAAGCAGCCAGCAATATTAGAGCTGAGGGGATCGAAGCCGTAAGGTCTCTAAGGGTCCAAAGATCGAAAGCCATTCAGAGCCGCACGATCGGGGCCAGCACTAAGCGCAGACTTAAGTACCTACGTACCTAGGTAAATCTCGAAGGTAATGTATCCGTCCTATGCCTATTCTTTGCAGACATAGGGCGGCTCTACATTTACAAATTACAACGTCTGGTAAAGCATCCTAGAATCCATTTCTGAATAAGTACTTTAGAGTGATCAGTGGCGAATCTAATATTTCAGTCATGGAATGAATAAGAACTTTTAGTCCTGTGTACAAATCTAATCCATTCAAATCGTTTAATAAAATGGCTAAATCCTTGCATCTATTCAATAAATCACAGTCTTTCCAGGTTTTTAAGGCTGGAATATTGAAAAGAAATTCAAACGTTTGACTGAAGCTTTTTATTTTCTGAAAGCGTTCATGAGTTGACCTTATAGCTTGATCGAGGAGAAAATTGAAAAAAATTAACACCATAGTTTCTTTCTGGATAGTGTATAATACAACTACAATTTTTTTAGCGGCCCTGGGCGGCCGCTCAGTTCGCCCCCCCCTGAGACCGGCCCTGGCCATAGTGCACTTCGACTGCAGAAACATTATGGTAAACGGAGGGTTATATATCAAATCAATGCTATCATCGCAATCCGTGGGCTTATTGTCGGACAGTTTTTAAAATTTATGCCCAAACTTGTGTGAAACAAACTGTAGTGCATGGAATTCACTTGGCAAACTATAGTCTGTTTCATACAACTTGGGTCATAAATTTTAAAACCATCTCCGACAATAAGCTGACAGATTACGATTATAGCATTGATCTGATATATAATTATTGTAACCCTCGGCTTACCTGCCGATGAAAATTCTAAGAATTTACGCACGAAGTTATGTCAAACATTACTATAATTTTGCTCCGACTTATAATCAAATCGCGCAACTGCTAATTCCATTCATGTCATGACATAAGGTTCAGTCTAATATCTTAGCAGGAAATATCATCACATTATGCACATGGATACCTACAGTCTGTTTCACATACCTTAGTGCATCAATTTTAAGAATTTTCATCGACAGTAAGCTGAGGGTTACGATTATCAAATCAAATAATCGCAATCTGTCAACTTATGTATTGTCGGAGATGGTTTAAAAAACAAGAAAAAATGCTCCGATGGAGCAAAGATGAATATACTTGGATTTCTTTATTCTTAAGGATGTAAAAGGGGTGGGACTAGGGAAAATTTCCCTAAAGGCGCAAATGCCCTAAGAATGTGAGATAGACTTCCTCTAAACAACACAAAGATCGAATTATATTCTGCGTCTTACGCCTGTTTCTGTAGACTGAATCGAGTTGGCCTGGAGGTGTACAGATTACTCCGATAATCTTGTTTTCCATCAGAGCATTGTGGAAGGTAAGGTTTCATGGAATAAATTATAAATCGGCTGTTTAACAGACATGAAAGCTTTTCAATTGTTCTTTGTGAAACAGTGAAAAATGTTTTGTGACCAAAACTTGATTTTTTATAGGCCGCAGAATATACTTCGATTTTTGCGTTGTTTAGAGAAAGTCTAACCGTTTAGCACACAACTTTTTGCGCGTGTAGGGAAATTTTCCCTAGTCCACTCCTTTTACATCCTTAAGAATAAAGAAATCCAAGTATATTCATCTTTTTTGCTCCATCGGAGCATTTGTTCTTGCAAGTATTCTACCTTTTCTTAGCATGATTTTGTCCACACTGCATTCTCATTACAAAAAAGGCAGTAACCTGAATCAGAGGAAAAAACCTACGCAAAAGTTCCCATTGGATTGATTTAAAAATTAGCGTAAATATTTTCTTAATGTATTTCAAACCAGAAATGCTCGAGGAAAGTTAAATCCAGAGCTTGCACGAGCAAAGATTAATAGCAACAGTTTCTACTTTTTTCTTCAACAGTTTATAACTTCTTGAACAACGGTAGACATAAATTTATCGAATTAAAATTTACGCCAGTGACGTTATTGACCTGATTGAAGTAAAATCCTGCATCGATAGAAACAGCAAGCGAAAGCCAGGCATGGGACAACAAACACACCAGTGTGTAAACCAACGCAATGTGTTGGCCGCCAAAAATTGCATGCAAGTGAACAATGCACGAGAAAGCAACAAAAATAATTTTTTTCATGGTAGTCGAGCAAGAACGACTCCGGCCACATATCAACAATGCGGTCGACGCGTCAGCAAATGCAAACAATTTAAGAATATTTGTGAGCCGCACACATTCCAAAAATGGACAGACATAAATTTTCATGGATTTTAACAAGAAAAAAATATTGGAATCGGTTTGATAAAGACAGCGCATAAGAATTATTATGAAATAATTTGCAGATAGTATTTAAAAAAATGTCTCTCATTCCAGTTAACCTTCAAAACAGTGCATGTTTGTGTTGAAATAAAAAACTAGTAAAAAAATATGCAATGCAGTTATATGTAGTCTGTTTCACATAACTTCGTGCATAAATTCTAAGAATTTTCATCGACAATAAGCCGAGGGTTACGATCATACCTGGGCATGGGGCTTTGGGGGTATGCACCTTCCCAAAAACCAAATACCCCATACAGAATTCAATTTTTGAAATTATTTTTTTCTCGCATTTTTTGATGCCAATGGATATTGCTCGATGAGAAACATTGAAAAATTGTGTTTTTTGCCATACCACCATTTTTTAGGCAATTTTTGACATTTGAAAAAACCTTGCACCCCTAGAACTCCTGGTGCCCTCCACCTATGGTTACGATGACTATATATCAGATCAATGCTATAATCGCAATCTGTCAGCTTATTGTCGGAGATGGTTTTAAAATTTATGACTGAATTTGCATTAAACAGACTATAAATATTGGCATTAGCAAACATGTGCATAAATCAAATTTCACCTCTTCACAGCTCGTTGTAGAAAAGTTTAAAGGTCAGATTCCTTATTCTGATGTTACGGAGATAATTTTTAAAAAATGACCATGCACAATGGTCTGGGCGAAAAAGTGCTCCTCAGTGTAAACTTTACACTTACGCTAATAACGCAATATTGGGTGTATAGAAACAAAATAAACTAGGATGTGTAACGCTTAGGTCAGGGCACATTTCAAGCATAATCAGCATGTCCCGCCTACTTAGCAGAGTAGCTAGAGAAATTTCTTTTCCGTCTCGAACCCTTTACACTAAAACGATCACAAGATCAATAAAGATTGCCTTGAAGAGATGAAAAATTTTCGCTTATGAGATATTGTTACATTCTACATTATAAAACCCTTTGCACTGTACTAGAAACCAAAATTGAATTAGATAAGCTTAAGGACACGCAAAGAGTAAAAAACGTATACTTTACACTTCTGTGTAGCAAAAGTGTAAAGAAATTTATCGTTTTTAAGTATCTATTGAGTAAAAAAACCACACCTCCCAAGGTGTGCGTCATTGTTGCTGTGAGGGGGACACAAGATCCGCACTCGCTGTGATATACATATTAGAAAAAAGGTGGTCAAGTATATTATAGGAAGCGCTATAGCGCTACCCACGATTTATGACCGAGGTTATGCGAAACAGACTATAGGCGTGGTGCCTGCGTTACTTACATACTATGTGTCTAATGTAGGTAGATAGGTAAGTACGTTACTTATCTACACAAAGGCGATGATTTTTCAATGCTTTCAGCGCAAGCAGCTCCAGAATTCACGCAACAAAACTGACATGATAACTTGTATGCAAAAATACAAACGATAAACGATAGGTGACATAAATTATAATCAATAGTAAGCTTGGTTTTCTTCCTTCGACTTGTGCTTTTTACTTTGCATGTGCATTTCAAATTGCTGCTCGCTGTTCAACGCTTTGTCGCAGAGACTGCAATAAAATTGACCAATTTCCTGCAGTGACGGTGCTGCAGGACCGAAAGCTGTAATATGTGCGAAGAAACTGTTCACAGGGTCAGTTTTATTGTAGACAACGGAATCCTATATGAGACAACATACACGGGAGGCAAGAAAATATGAAGGGGGTTTGGTTAGGCGAAATCACCAGAAATCGCCAAAAATGTTACTAAAAATAGAATTCTGGAGTCTACAGTAATCTGGAGAGTTTCCAATTCTGCGTGGGTCTTAGCCCATTCCCCCTTAGACCCCCACGCCCACGTTCATGAGGCACCTGAACAGGGTCAAAATTCTGGGGTAAAAAAGTCCGAAAAATTTTTTTGACTGTCAAAAATGCATCTTATGGACCAAAAAAAAGTTTCCCTACGTTTCTCATCGAGTTCTATATATTGACATCAAAAAAAGAATACCTCAAAAAAATTTGCATTGTGGGTGCCTGTAGCAGTTTTTTTTGATTTCTGAAAGAGTCTCAGATTCCCCAGCGAATGGTTTTTTGTATTTCTATGTTTTCACGCGTGTTTGTGCATTTGATGTATATTTGTCTTTTTATTTGTTCCGGTTTAATGTGTTTTTGTGCTTTTATGCTTTTCATGTGTTTTTGCATCCCTTATTTTTTGGAATCTGAAACCAAAAATTGACATCGTCCACACCGCTGAAAAAAACCTGCTATACCTAACATTCTGAGCTTATAGATTGAACGTATTAAATAACATTTTACATTTAGAAAGTATATAATGAAATAAACGTAATAAATATTTGTAACACCGTAAAGCTGTTGATTTAAAGTAGCTGAAAATTCTCGAATTAAAAACAAGCGTATCTGAAACAGGTTGATCCTCGTCAAACGTGCATAAAAATTTATAAGTTGTATTTAACGACATTTTTATGACTTAATTAATGAAATGTTTTTTAACCCGAAGAAATATATAAAAACCTGTAATTTGTCTACTAATATCATTTTCCCAATATGCACGAAAAATTCAATTGTATAGCATGAACAAAAAGGAAAGTAGAATTTCGGGACAAACTGACTTATTGCTCTTTAAAAATAATCATAATTTCAATCAAATTCAAAAAATATCGCGTATAGGTAGCCATACAAATTACTTCTAAACATTATATTCAAGTTTGACCTAGCTGAAAAATTGTTGAACTCGTTTCGTACTCATTCTGACTCGTTTCGTTGCTTTTTTGAGTAAAAAATATAATAATTCATCGAAAATTTTGACTTATCAGATCACTTCAGCTTCATTCTCGGCGTACTAGCCGGCGCGAAGCGCCGAAAATTTTTAACACCTTTGCTACTTTCGTTCCCAAAAATTATGCAGAAAATGTTTGATAGTTTGAAATCATCTGACAGTGACACAAGTCTTGGACCCTGAGGTAGGGGCAACACCTCCTCACCCCAATAACAATTATACTTTATTACATACATAAAAAATAGATAATTTAATCAGTCTAGTAATACATTAGATAAATATATAAAATAATAAAATAATATAACATTCTAAAGAATAAACATATCGTGAGTTACATCATAAGACCAGAGATACATAAAATGAAATTACAGGCGCTTAGCATTGCTGTCTGGCGATCGAAAAGCCTCTTTCTATGCAATGCTCCCATGACGTGCAAATCGACTTGATTCTGATTCTCAAAACCCATGTGACACAAACCGCACGTGAAATTGAACCTGTAAGGAATTCAGAAAAAAATAAAATTAAATGCTAATATTCGAAAAAAAAATAAAAAAATAATGATATAAGCACAATATGGTATAGTCCTCAAAGTGAATTTACGCTGATAGGCATAAATCAATGACTCATAAAAATAACTTGATAAAATTTAAAGTAACTCATAGGTCACATGCAAAAACAATTTGACGGGTGGCTTACGTCCATAAAGACAGCCAGTGCACGTATATTAATTACGGTGGAAAATAACAGTGAAGTCAATAGCCTAAAAGGAGCAGCAAAATTTAGAATTGATGCCAAAATTTTGAACGACGAAATTCACCAATATCGCAAAATAAGACAAGAAATCTTTGGATTAAATTCTAAGAAAAAAGCAGGCCAGAAATTTATGACGGATAAATAATAACCCTAAAAACGCCGTAAACATATTGCGTTGTGCAGATTATATTTGGGCGTAAAAAGCAAAAAATGTCAATTGTTCAGTTGCGGATATAAGATTTTCCTAAAGGGGGGGGGGAACGGTACCCCAACTTTTCCTAAGACAGCCAAAAAATATATCCAAAAATTTTCTCTTCACGTGCGAAATAGCGTTTTTCGGCGTTTCACGTTGTCTACTTTTATTTAAAATCGCTTTTGACGCAACAATTTTCCAAAAAATTTTGAAATTTTTGACAATTTTGCGCTAAAAAATCGTTAAATTTCTTTATGTATTTTTGTCTCACTATACCTGTGTAAACTTAGTACATATATTATTATTTGATGTTTATACTAATTATACACATATATAGGCTGTACGCAAACATATAAACGTCAAACCTTATCTATACTTGTATATCCTTATCTATACACGTATATCCTTAAGCATGTAAGCCCGGGCCCGGGCCTGGTTTTTTTAGCCCGGTCTATCATTGGGTACGACCATATTCAAGTTTTAAATTTTTTTTGTTTTTTTTCGCAACTTTTTGATGCCAATGGATGGTGCTCGATGAGAAACGTTGAAAAATTGTGTGTTTTCGCTATACCACCATTTTTACAGCCATTTTTTGACCTTTGAAAAAACCTTGCACCCCCAGAGCTTTGGTGCCGCCTACCTATGGGTACGATCCCATAAGCCCATCTATGGCTGCATAGCGCAAGGCGTCGAAAAAATTATTTCTTGAAATATCGAATATTCTAGATGAAAATTTTTTTACTTTAGGGTAAAACACTTTTTGCGTGGAATGGGGCAAAACCTTCTATAACTCATTTATTTACGTACGATAAGGATAAATATCGTAAGCATTATACATGTCGATTTACACATACATAACAGCGTTATATGCAAATTACCAAAAATTTTGCGAATCGATACACTTTACAGAGGAAAACCGGAGAATTCGATTCGATGGCATTGTGCCAGTAATGATTTTAACGCAATCGAATAAGAGGTGCAAAATTTTATTCGTGCTAAAGCTTGATAAATGTATGAAATACATTGGACATTCGAACAGCGAAAAGTAAATATTATATAAATGAAGCATTTCGATCAAAATTTCAATTAAAAATTCAGTATTATTGAGATAGATATGGAGAAAATATAAGAGCACAATCGCCAGTTTACATACCATCCTGAGGTAGAAGAGCAATACTATTTAAAACCTCATCTTCATTTTATTATTGAAATATATACATTTTTTCGAAAGACTCACTTCTTCCTGATAGGAGCAGCTTTCTTATCCTGCCAAAAACAATAACAAATTAGGTAATCGTACTTTGTACACAGGGAACATACATAGAATGCTGTACAAGACAAATTAATTTAAAAAAACGCTACATTGATTGAAAATAAAGTATGTGAGTCGATTAAGCAAAGTACATTTGACGACTGACGTCCTACTTCCAAGGAATAAGCAATGCTTTACACAAGAAGCTTACAGAATCATACGATTATTTGAAAAGTACGAGTAAGCAGAAATGTGGCATTAGACTATTAAAACTACCCCAGCTCACATAGCATTTAAATATCGAGAAAAATATTTCAGTTATCTGAGTTTTTAATTAAAACTACCCAATATCATACATGAGCAGCCAGAAAATTCTGGGGGTCCGGTTGGATGAAATCGCAGAAAATGTAACTAAAAATAGAATTCTGGGGGTCTACGGCAATCAGCTGGGGCAATCGACCCGAATCTAACGTGTGCTCGCCCACTACTAGACGTAAACACACTTTGTCTAACACGTCCAAAGTTCGAGATTAAATTCAGAAAAAAGTTCTTGGCACGTGATAAACAAATTGCAGTATAATTATTTGATCTACACAACTTGTCAAGAAATGATTAATACACGTACATATTAATACCGTTGACTTCAACAGGATTTAATTTGCCTTTTAAGGTCGAGAAACTTTAATTTGAAACATCAGAGATCGATAAACCAAGGCGAACTTTTTAAATACAATAAAATTACTACGATTAGCAATAAAATAGTCAGTTTATCAAAAATTATGCATACGTACAAAGCCGAAAGGCAAAAATTTGGCGACAATAGAAACCGTCAAAATAAAAGCAAGGGGAGAGGTAATCTATTTGTAATCAAACAAGCCCAATTTTGGATGGAAAATCGAAAAGATGAGGTTTGTTTCATTACGATAAGTGAAAAATATAATCTTAAAGATATCCCAGGCCTCATTCTATACATAAACGACCTGCACATTCTAGCTATGCCTGACAGAATTTGCTTCATAAGGAGGTAACCATTGTACAGTATTTTCGAAGACAAAATAGCAATATTTGGGGGAATGGGGGGCTTCGGACCCCCCCCAAAATTCAGAAAAATCGGACTTTTTAAACGTTATTTTGTGCTATTTTTGGCTTTTTTGGGCTTCGTCCCCCAAAATTGGTGTTAGTCCCCCAAATAGGACGGCCATCTATATGTCTGCATTGTTGAATATTGCCTACACACCAGAGTCGTGATTTCTCGCTTGAATACCGCATGGAGCCGAAGATTGAAACAAAATTTTTACCCTTACATTTCTACTATCGTTGTCACCTTCGCCAGGTTAAACTTTTGGGAATTTTAGACCTCTTTACAGTTTTTGTCCTCTCAAATATCTTTGTACATGCACAAAGACAGCCCGAAAAGTCTTTGCACACCGCATAGATGCACGTGGTCAGGGTCGGCAGGGTGGGGGAGGGGGTGAAATCCCAAAAATTTAAATTAGTTAATTTAGCGTTCACGACTTCATTTGCTAATCGAACGACGAAAACGGTCAAAATAGCCTGTAAAACGCTTGTTTCGGGGTAATATCGCATTTAAAAAGTATTATTAGTTCATTTTGACTACATTATATCGTTTCTAACACTAAAAAATAAAAAAATATAGAAACTGATCAATGAAAAGAGAAATTTTTATTTTGTACATTATTTTGACAGAATTTTGGACGCTTTCTGAGTAAAAAACACTGTAATAGGGGGGTGGGAGGATCCCCACCCAAAGCCGGCCGTCCTCCCCATCAATCCACAGCCAGAAAATTTTTGACAACTCCCGATTTATGGAAAAGTCGAATTTTCCGACCGTTTTTAGGCGTGTTCTGGCCGTTTTTGGCCAAAAATTGGAGGTCAATACCCCTCTCCCCAAAAATGGCACGGAAACCCCGAATTTCAAGCCGTTACATGTATGCATAAGAGTGTTAATCCGGCGCGAAGCGCGCTGAAAAAATTTTACATTCTATCCACAAAAATCATGCAAAAAAACGTTCCGTCAGCTCCAAATCGCCGGTTAGTACGTGTCTGGCTGACCATTCAGAGGGTAATACCCTTCACCTTCCTGTGCATATCTGGTACATCGGAAAAAATCTCTGCCAAATATAAAAAATATAAAAAACCGTACTAAGAACTGAATCTGAAGACAATCAGACAGACTAGGAGATAAATTAAATTTACCGTGGTCGGAACTTTAGCCTTAGGCTTAGTCAAAAATCGTGTCACATTGATGCCTTTTTCTTCATAAATTTTGCGTACGTATTGATTTTCACGCTGGGCGTGCTTTTTGCCCAAATAATGCGATTCGGCCATTTGGGGAGAGGAGAACCGAGCCTGACACAGTTGACATAAATCCGCCTGCATCAACTCCGACGGTACAGTCACTTCGATTTCCATTGCTTTCAGGACAGCGTCGTCGGAAGCAGGTGGTGGTTGTTCTTAAAAAACTTAATTTCTCACATCGAAAATTATTTGCACATGCTTAACTTAATCAAACTAAGTTAAGCATGTGCAAATCATTTTTGAAGTCGAGCGAGACAGTGATACATCGTGCTTTTTACCTGTTTGCCCTTTTATTTAAAATTTATAATTACAAGATCATCCGCTTCGCGTAATACAAAATATATTGCAAGAGTAGCATTAGGATGAAATTAAATTCATGTATGTAAGAACGTAGAACTTGACATCAGAAAAGCAATACATACCATATACACAGAAGTATTGATCGCACGTCAATTATGTAATTAAAAAAGCGTCACTACAACTTTTCATTATAAGTGAAAACTTAATGTAAATTTGTTAAGCTAATTTAAAGGCAACAGATTTTGCAGACAACCACTTATTGGAGATAACCACTATCTTTAAATATATCGGAACCAGCTCCTATAAGTGCTTAAATATGAGTAATTTAAGACTGAAAAATCAAGAAAAGCAGTGATTTTGTTTTCAAGAACACACAAATGTAAGCTTATAGAATTTCCTCAAAATGGCTTAATAGCACACTTGGGCTGGGCAAAAGCCTATCCTAGCCCGTTAATGAAATAGGTTGACACAAAAGTAGGACGGGATAAAAGATATATTTGAATAAATCAATTTTGAAAAAACTGAGTAAAACCAGTGGAAAATCAAACAAAATCATCTTTTTAACCCATTTTCAGCCCAACTAGGGGACCAGCCAACTTTGAGAACCCATAGTTGGACGAGCTAGCTTTTAGCTATTGCTCAGGCATGCTTATTAAACACTAATTCTATAACCTGGTTACACAGAGAATTCACAAAATGACTAGGATAACAAAATTAAAATTTGAAAAATATGCCTGAATGAGCGCATTATGCGCAAATAGCACTGTTCAGAGGTAGAAGTTACCCGAGCGAATATCATTCCTCAACTACGTTTTTATTTTATTTACTGTTAATAACCGCACAAATGCATAAAGACCTTATTTTAATACGACGCTATCAATCAACATAGGCTCTCTTCGACAACTGAAATTATAATCACAGAGCACAATAACGACTTTTAACAGCTAAATTTTTAGACATCAAACAAGCAAGAGATTTTCCAATAAAGGAGAGATACACATACATGGGCACCGAGAAAATTTTGAGGGTCCAATAGGGTGAAATCGCTAAAAATCGCCAAAAATGATACTAAAAATAGAAATCTTGGGGTCTGCAGTAACCTGCGTGTGGTTAATCAATTTGTGAGGGGGTGAAGGGGGTGCGACTGCAAACCCCATCTCCCTCCCGATTCCTCGTGTTGCATTTACATCTCAACGGATATACACTCCTGAATAAAAATTCGAGTGGGTGTCTTGGATTGAATTTATGAATGAAAGAAACATCAAAAAGACATTTCCGAAATATCGACTAATGAAAATATGTAAGCTTAAGCACTACGCAGTCTAATTGACATCAGTAACAAACACAAGTGCGTGAAGCACCATCCTGAAAAAGACTGCTAAAAAAGGATAAGAATAAAACGATGCAGTGAACTTACCAGGCTGCACTCCTGCAATGATCTCGGCTAAAATTAAAAACAATGCATTAATTACAAGGAGTATAATTGGCGGTAAGCGAACGCAATTCCAAATAATTTTGAAGAAGATTAGCTGAAATTTGTACCATATAAGAGCACGGGGGTGATGGGGTAGTACTCCCCATGAGTTCTGGAAAACTGATAGCTATATAGCCATTTAGGCCGAAAAAGCATTGCTATATAGCCTTTTCTGGGTTCAGAAAATGAGCTATATAGCCTTTTTGGGCTTAGAAAATCAGCCATATATAGCCTTTTTGAACTCAGAAACATACTTTGTGAGCCCACGAATGCAAAATGGTTGTCTTTTCTGAATTTGAAAAGGATATATAGCTATTTTCTCGATTCCAAGAAGGGATAAATATCTATTTTTAGTCCAAAAAGGCTATTTAGCTATGTTTGTGAGTCCGAAAAAGCTCTATAGCTAGTTTTCTGAGCCCAATAAGGCTATGCAGCTAATTTTTTGAGCCCAAAAACGCTATAGAATCGTTTTCACGAAGCACTTAGCTATCTACCAATTTTTGGTTTCAACCCACCACTGAAAATTCGACCTTGCGCAAGTATGATTTGTACCTTTCTTGAAACAATAAGAGTATTTCGAAAGACCATTACGCTGACAGTGAATGCAAAAACGCAAAATTTTCAGGATCCATCCTTTTTCAATACTTATATACGTACGTAAATATGTACCTTGCGGTGATTCACTTTTTTGACCTACCCCGTCCCATATAAATTAGACATTTTTTACATTCATATTACTATCCTGTAATGCGCGACTCATTTGCTGCCTAGAATGTGTTTTTCGTCCTGAATTCTGATGCTAATATTAGTTCGGCGTGAAACTCCGAAGCTTTATCTTTTCAACTAAATTAACGCACAAACCTTAACTCAGAAAGCTAAAATAATTGCTATTTCAGAATACAATTAATATGCTGATTTAATCCCATAATAAACGCCATTGCGCTAATGAATTTAATATATAATTTTTTCTTCAAATAGAAGAAAACAGAGCTACACACATAAGTATTAAGCACATTTAGCTATGTATGTACATATGTAAGTTATCAAATAATTTTAATTTTCTGCATAAAATCTTCAAAACTTAAACAAGATAGATGCAAAGATACGTATTCAAGACTGTACAAAAATATTTGAGATTGTACAGAGATTGATTTTGGAGTCTTTAATGTACATCCTTATTGCAGCTGCATAAATACACAGAAATTTATTATCTACGCTATTCGATGCAAAGCTAAGAAATTTTTTAAAATATTTGCTAAAAAATGCAGAAAAAAGCCTAAAAATTACTTACCATTTGGCCGAAAAGTCTCAAATATAGTACAGAAGAGGCTCAAAAACTCTTAGTACCACTGTTTTTTTGTACGAGCCTCTTTGTACATGTACAAAGATCTCCGGAAAAGTCTTTGTACGAGCGAAAAATTTTTTGTACATATAACGTATAGATATGCAATTGAATGTACACATTTTTACATACTAATAGATTGTTATCTGTGACCCGCACGCTTCGCAAAAGGTGTAACTTTGTTTTAAATTCAGCTGGTTATATTAGTTCGGCCCGAAACGCCAAAATTTTCATGAGTCTTAGGTTGAAATTACACATAAAATTCGACTCAGCAAGTTAAAATGACTTGTGTTACACAATTATAAATAATAAGCGGTTGCAATGTGCTGACTGAATCTCATAATAGACACCAATTTGCTTATGAATTTAATGCAACGCAAAGATAAAAGAGTCAATTTTATCTTCAAACGGCAGAAAACAGTGCAAAGTTGTTTAATACTTCTTTTTCTACATAAAATCTTTATAAAACAGTGGAAATAGATGTAAAAGATGCTTCAATCTGTACAAAGATGCTTACAGATAGATTTTGGAGAGTTAAATGCCCGCGCTTGGAGCTAAATAGAATGTAATTATGATACTCGGCGCGAAGCGCCGAAAATTTTTAGAAAGTTTGCTAAAAAATACTCCGAAAAACGTTAAAATTACTATTACTTTGCCCCAAAAAGTCTTTGTACATTGTACAAAGATGGCTCCGAAAATCTTTGTACGAGCCTCAAAATCTTTGTCTTGTACAAAAAAAACAGTGCTTAGTACAAGCCTTAAAATCTTTGCCCCTTACAGAACCCACGTCTACTACTAATAAAAATTCATTTGAAAAACATATGTACCGTCTCGAGTTAAATATTCAACATCTTCAACGTCCTCTTGAGCAGGCTGCCACTTTCCATATGGATTTTCAGGATCAAAAGCATCGCTGTTTTTCACTTTGCGAGTTACTGAAGCAAAAAACAATAAATAACTTCATCTTCACATAAGGCAGAAAAGTTAAATAGTCATTTTATTAGGATCATAATCGCAAAAATGCATATATGTCTGGCCAATATTTCACAAACTGTCATCCTTTGAAGCAAAGATGCTATGTAAGCAAATATATAAAACAGATCGGTCCCGTTTTTCTGCAGAACATTTTGTAGTCCACTGTTGTTCTTTGCGAGCTATCCGGGTTCCTTTTACTGAATGAAAAATAAGTGCATTTGTTTACACTGAAATCACCGTGCTTCCGAAACACCGTTGATTTATGAACATGTACATACTAAAAAAGCCAAACTAAAGAAATAGAAGATTCGCTAGAAAAACTGTCATTAATATGATTTACGGAATCCCCCAGGATCCCTCGTTTCATACTAGAATAAGCATTTTATGTTCAATTGTAAGAAGCAAAGTTGAACTGATAATCGAATTCAGAAGTGGATTTTTCCATTAATAAATTAAAGACAACGTCTCTTCATGTACATAAGCATACTGCGTGAGCATATGCTTAAATTCACTTATTGACATCAGTACTCGTATCCATTGATGGGCAGCACCGAAATTCGGAGGGAGGTGTGTGCAAGATTTTTTAAAGGTCAAAAATGGTCTTAAAGATGGTGATATGGCGAAAAACTCCATTTTTCAAGGTTGCTCATCGAGCACTATCCAATGGCATCAAAAAATTGCAACAAAACCGAAAAAAATTTTAAAAATTGAAATCTGGTGGAGGCATAGGTGCACATGGTGAGGGTCGACAGGGGGGTGAAATCTTAAAAATACAGAACAGTAAATTTAATGTTCACGATTTTTTTGCTGTTTGAAGGATAAAAAATGGTCAAAATAGCCTATAAAACATTTTTTCGTAGTAATATATCGCATTTCAAAAGTATTTTTAGTATATTTTGACTGCATCATATCGCTTTTAACGCTGGAAAATGCAAAAATTTATCAATTTTGAGCGCTTTTTGAGTAAAAAGTACTTAGAAGTACTAATCTGGCGCTAAGCGCCGAAAAAATGTGACGTTTTTATTGCTTTTGACCTAAAAAATGATGCAAAAAACGTTCATCAGTTCAAAATCACCGGACAAACACCTGTCCGGCTAACCCTTCAGGGGATAATACCCCTCACCCCTATGGGTATGTATGTGGGGGTATTCGGCCTTCTGGGGTTTGCATACTCCTCAAACCCCCTCACCCACGCCCACGTGTCCTCGCAACTCAATTAGAGCCCTGATTCATCCTAAGGCTTTGCTAAGGTTCGCTAGACCAATATTACGAGTATAACATGTACCTACATAGGATACATATGTACTTAGTAGGGCATCATATTTTTAACGCTGAAATGTTAAGATCGTCTAGCATTATAACTAACATAGAAAAAAGAATGGCTCAAATTTCGTTTCTAGGATAGCACTTACCCTCTTCAACGGCTTGTGCCTCCACATATTCTTCGGTGCCGCTTTCACTAGGATGCGATAAATTCTCGATTCCATAGTATGGTGATACTTCAGCTGAAATTTTAATCAATATTATTATCGCAAGACGGTAATATCAATGTGCGTGTCTCCCGAGATTTCCGCTAATAATCGATTATTGTATGTATTTATACCGATTCTGCAGAAAATAAATGTATTGCAGAGAATTTTTTAGCTCAGTCCATCTTAGCCGCTCAAACTTTTGAATTTTCAATTTTAAAAGAAGTTATTAAAGCAATTTACGCGTAAGGTTTTGCATGCTGATAGAAAACAGGCTAGCCATGTCAGTTAGTTCCATTCATGTTTGTAATAATGACTCATTCAACATGATTGGTGGCAGTGTTTTTCTTGTACAAGGTCCGTTTGTACATGTACAAAGATGGTCCCTAAAAGTCTTTGTACATTTCGTACACACAAATTTTTGGGTACTATAATATGGTACAGTAGCGATTTTAGTGTGGCAAAAACAGAGTTGTTCGACCTTTGGTTACGTATTTTAGCAATTTCTAGGTTTCTGAGGGCAAAAATCAGTAATAATCGTCTCAAAACGGCGCGAAGCGCCGAAAAATTTGGCATTTTTTCTTTCAAGATGCAATTTCTGAAATTATAAAGATATATAGACCACATAATTGCTCATTTCGGCGCGGAGCGCCGAGAATTTTTGCGAATTTCGAACCTTTTTGCAGTGTTTGTCTTCCAAAAAATCTTTGTACATGTACAAAGACGGTCCCCAGAAGTCTTTGTACATCGCGAAAAATCTTTGCCAAATACAAAAAACCGTGATTGGTGGTAGAAATTTTTTATCTAGAAAGCATAATTTTTGCGTTTAGTGAAGATTCTTCTAAATGTACAAATAGTTTTCGGGACTGTCTTTGTTCATATACAACGATTTTTGAGGAACAAAAACAGTAAAAATATCTAAAATTTATAGAAATTCCCGGCGCTTCGCGTCGAAATAGGTAATTGGCGTAACAGAAAAAACCGGTACCTAATACGTTATTTATCTTTATAAACCACAACATCGAGTTTAAGAGCTTGAATCAGGTAAAATATTCAAATGCTTCATACTAGTAGTAAATAATTTGCACTATTTATCTCTTAAAAGCCTAAACTTGACTCGAACTTTACAAAAATGTGTCAAAATTGTTTTATATATACAAATTGACAATTTTATGTTCAGTCTATCTTCAAAAAGCTTCTAAATTGCATTTAAGATAATAAAAATGACTAATTTTCTTAGCGTTTCGCGCCAATCAGATGTACTGACTATTCATTAATAAAAAGGCCGCAAATTCTACTTTCTGCTCAAAAACCCAGCAAAAAAACGAAAATGTTGTGCTCATCAAAAAGTCAAAGCACGATTTTAACATCTAGAGCGTCGAAAACTTCAGCTTAAATCGGGTTTTAAATTTTGTAAAAACTGTCAAAAATCAGGTTTTAAATTTTGAAAAAATGTCAAAAATTAAAAATTATTCCAAGCGCGGAAATACAACATCAAAAATCGTATCAACGAATAGAAATTGTTTAAAAAAATTTATATTTCCAGCTTTAACATCAATTCCGCAACCGTGAAGCTCTTAAAAGCTAGACTAATACACAGATATGAGCGTTTGCGCGCAAACTAGATAAAAAAAGAGATAATAATAAGAATAAATAAGATTATGAGATAACATTAACTCAGTGTCAATTCTAGGAATTCCCTGTTGCATCGTTTGTTGACCGTACAGTGGTCTACCGTATCCAGACGGCCCCATAACATAACTTCCCGGTACGACAGAGGAATCATCATACGCCCTACCATCGAATGCGTTACTGCCAGGACCTGCAAATCCACTCATTAAAGCGCGTTTAGCAAGTTTCCCACTAGCAGGCGGGTAGTCTTCCTCCGAGTAATTATAGCCATATTTCGCATCAGTCGGATGACTCTGTGGGTAGTACCCTTCCAACCCTTGCCGCCTAAATGAAGAATTCCAACGTTGTTGCGGCTGTTGAGTCGGAAAAGTTGCCTCCAAGAGCGGTGTCGCTTTTGAGTAATCATTTGGTCGTCGCTTGTAGCTCGGCTCCCCATATCCAAGCGGGGCTTAAACGAGATAAATTATTTAAAAGTAAAGTTCAGCAAGCGTATGTAGGTTGTACAGTGAATGAAGTAAATCGCTCATCGATGAAACATAAAAATATGATGAAATTTCCTCGCCCAAAGTCGACCGTCCACTTCGCTTGAATGGTAATTCTTATCCACTTCCAGATTCTAAACCCTTGGCACGTGTAACGACTTGATTGGGAGGGAATACAGGACACTTTTGGGGAAGTAAAGGTCGATAAATTACTCTCAATTTTCGCCCGAAAATTGTTTAGCCGTAAGCTTTTTGCCCTTCATGACCAAATACGAGAAGTCGCTCAATCCTTCGCCCCTTAATTACAATCGCCTACCTCCATCCGAAATTAGGAGCTTTATATGCATCTATATGTAACATGGCCCGTATCCACGGTGGCTAATGCCACCGACCGAAATAATGTAATTCTCCTTTTTACTGCCTACTAAAAATTTTCAAAGTCGACAACTGTACCTGCGAGTAGTAAATCAAGAATTTTTATTTTACCATCCCAAGTCCCCCGGCTAGCAAAATGTTTTCCGCTATTAATTGCCGAAATCTTCTGCGCTAAATTACTTATTTTATGCCACCATTGCTTTTCTTTGCAAAGCTGCAAAACTAGAAATAAAATTTTTAAAAATTTCTTGAGTCGAGCTTGAGCCGGATGTATACTTGTATACACTTAGCAAGTCAGTACCTCTATGCGCACAGTCACTTTATGCAGCAAGTACGGAATCAAAGATAAAAATTTATAGAATAAAGAAAAAAATAAACAGATAAAATATAATAAATAAGGGATGAATATAAGCAACAGGCGTATTAGACACGTCCGACCCAATTCTTGGACTTTTCCGAAATTACATATCTAATTTAAATCAATTACGCACAAAGATTAGTAGACTTTTAGTATGCAATTTCAAAATAAAGATAATAGTCGTGTCTTCGGCGCGGAGCATTCGAAATCATTCAGAAAATGTGCAAAAAATAAGGTTGCAAACTATTTTAGAGGTGAAATACTTTTTATATGATGATTTACTTAGCTTCCATACAGCGTTGGAAAAGAAATTATTGAGATAGTACTGTAGTCGTATTTTTCAAGTAAGCAGCCATTCCCATTGTTTCCTCTACAAATTAAGATTAATTAATTAAACAACCTGAAGGAAACATAGTAAAAATAAGCCTTACTGCGAATATAGAGTTAAGAGTATGACCAACAATAAAACTAAACATGGTAGTTTCATAAAATATTTATTCTATTTTGAATACATAAGATTGAAGCAAATTTTTCGCATCTGGATAACGATTTTAGATACTAAATATTATTTCTTTGAAAGCTAAATACATATTTTATCCGTATCACACAAAACACGTGACGTTCTCCTGAGATTTATAATTTTTATTTTTGGCTTTGCCGAATTTGTGTATTTTTAAGTTCACCTACCAAGGTACATAGTTTTTAAATACATGTCTGTGCATCACAAAGTATATACGAACAATTTAATTCACCCGCTGGAGCATTGTCGGCCATTCGTTTACTACTAAAATTTGAAAAATTCTTGCCAAAGTCATCGTTCTGAAAGGAAGTATCTTCATAGGTACCCTGCGTCCGAACACTGTTGCCGTATGTTCGGACGCCGTCTCCGGATGCATAAGCAGAATATTCGTTTCTTCCCTTGTAGTAGTTTCTACTCATTTTACGTAAATCTTTAATCTTTCTGACGTCTAAAGAGCTATTACTATTGCAGACGCTTAGTTGCAGATGCTTAATGGTTGGTCGAAATGAGAACAACAAACAAAATAACTTGTGTAGAACAACTAGAGGATGATTTCTGCAAGATTGCCATAGATCACACAATGGTATAACAGATTATCGTAGTTTGATTGTATAAACAATCTATTATTTTATTGAGTGTTTTGAAATTGCAAATATTAAAAAAATCAAAGATACCTACGTCCTTATAGATAAAGAATACAGAAAAACGATTGATAAGACTTTGAATATATACAATTTGAATAAGATACCCTTCAAAATGTTGTGAAAAGTTACTACATCAAATTACAAAAGCAGCGCGGCAAAAACTATTCTGAAGAACCTGGCTGACTGACTACTGACAATGCTAGAACGCTTTAGCTAGGTCTTTTACATAACCAGGCCCGTATCAAAAGGGCGATAGGGAAGCACCTGCCCCGCCCCCAAAATGAAACATAGGAATTATATTTTTCCCGAACTCCCCCTTTGCTTTTTAGCCAAAAATCACAAAAAGTTTCCGGCACAATTTCTTGGCAATGAATTTGGATTTGCTGATGAACTTTGACTGTTTTAACGATGAATTCAGTACCGTGATTCGGCTGATTTCGTGAAAATTTTATGTTTACGACTCAAAATTAAAGTGCTCTTTTTACAAAATTTTCCAGGGCTCGGCCCCAGACCCCGCTGGGAGGCGCTTAAGCGCGCCCAGACACCCAACCCTAAAAGAGATGGCGTCCATTGAATTCTCACCGTAAAAGGTATCCGGGTAGCTAAATTTGCAAACTAAAATTCCTCCTTCGGTCCCCCATTGTATTATAAAAATTTTAACCGTGCCCCCTGAAACAAAATCCTGGATTCGGGCCTGTACGCACGTACCTAAATATAAATGAGCGAAATGGACCAAAATACTGACAATGAAAACGACTTTCTGCTCTTATAGTAAAAGGAAGGGGAGTTTGATCATGAGGAAGTATTTAAATTTTCAAAAAATGGAGCAATGCAGTTGTGTAGCACTGTTCTGTGAGAACGTTGAAAGAATGACCTCAAAAAAATCGGCGCTTATCTTGCCTTAATGATGACAAAGCGTCAAACAACTTTTGGTGTTATAAAATCTGATGACATGACTACAGTGCAGTTTTTTTGTACAAGGTCCGTTTGTGCATGTACAAAGATGATCCCCAAAAGCCTTTGTACATTTTGTAAATGCAAATTTTTGTGTACTATTATATGGTACAGTAGCGATTTCAGTGTGGTAAAACAGGGTTTTTTTACTTTTGGTAGTGTATTTTAGCTGATTTCTGGGTTTCTGTAACCAAAAATTATTAAAAATTGTCCCAAAACGGCGCAAAGCACCGAAAAATTTGACATTTTTCCATTATAAATGCAAATTCTGCCATTTTGAAGATATGTTGGACAAACAATTACTCATTAAGGCGAGAAACGCCGAAACTTAGGAATTTCACACCTTTTCAGAGTTTTTGTCTTCCCAAAAATCTTTGTACATGTACAAAGACGGTCCTGAAAATTTTTGTACACCGGGAAAAATCTTTGCCGAATACAAAAAAACACTGCTACAGTGTACAAAGGATTCTCATTTCATGCGTTTTAAGCTTTCTTTTAGCCATTCAGACACGGCAATATCAAAAAATTTCTGCGCTTCGTCAATCAATTTTACCTATTGATTGGCTGAATTCAGAATCAAGATTCGGACGATTTTGTGAAAATTTTAACGGTGCAATTCAAGATTTAAGCGCTTATTTCGCCAATTTTTCCGGGGTTCTGCCCCGGACCCACTGAAGGGAGCTTGAGCGCGATATCCCAAACCCCTTAGCCACAATGAAGAGGGTTCCCCTTGCATTTTACGTTACCAATCTAAAGCACCGTTCGTACACTTTTTGATCTATTTGTCACCCAAAATTTTGGGAAATGGAAAAAATTTTTGGGCGTGATTGGCACTTGTGGAAAATTTCCGTGAAGCGAAAATGCATTTTAGAAGGGTAGAACATTAAAATTTTCCCGGCGCTTTGCGCCGGATTGATTTTATTCATACTTATTATTAATGTTTAAGCCGCGCAGCGCCAGCGTTGACTGCAGCATTTTTATCGACAATCTGATCTAGAACTTCATTATGATTGAAAATCCTTATATTCTGCACGGATTTGATTACTTTTTGTAATGCAAAAATGCGTTTTAGTGAGCGATAATTTCAAAATTTTCTGGCGCTACGCGCTATATTGAGAAATTATTGAGTTTTTATTGTCTGAAGCGACTACAAAATTGACTAAAATTCTTTACTGAATGAAGGAAATTCAAATTTGAACAGAAATAAAATATTACTGATCATGATATTCCTAGTATACCGCAGTTTTGTACAAAAAGTGTACCAAACACCGCCATTACATGTATACAGGCCCGTAACTAAGGGGATAGGGGGCACGTGCACCCCCCCCGAATGAAATATGAGAACTATTTTTCCATTTACTGCCCTCTATGCTTTTTTAGTTAAAAATTGCGAAAAAAATTTCAGCGCTTCGCGCCGAATTTTAAACTGTAGTCTAGGTTCATTTAGTCCCAAGCGCGCGGTTTAAACACTCCATTTTTAGTCTTTATACAACCTAAAGCGTATTTTTCATCTGTCTTCTGCTTTGCACAAGTTTTGTGCAGAAAATGAGATTTGTTCAAGAGGGGGTCCATTGGATTCTAACCGTATTTAAGACATCTGGGTAACAAAATTTACAAAATGCACAGCTCAAGTGGTCGTAAAACATCTTTTTTGATTAAAAATTTCAGTCGTGCTTTCCTCCCCAAAACGAAATTCTGGAATCGGGCCTGCATGTATACACAGGATTTTCTTCTTGAAAAAACAATGATTTTTCAACACTGGCGCTCTATTTTTGACATTTTTAGACCTCCCAAAAACGTGGAAAAAAGTGAAGAATGTGAAAAAATTTGGGTCTGGTCTATAATGTCAACTAAATCGTTGGGGGAGAAACAGTGATCTAAAGTCTCGAGTAGTAAAAACTGCGAAGTGTGCAGTACTAATACTTAAAAATTAAAACCAAATTGTTTTGATATGCATTTAAATTGTCGCGGGACGATGTGAAAATTTGAAAAAAATATTATTTTAAAGCTATTAGGTTTTAAATGTCACAAATGAAATCAGCGCATGCGAAAACCTAGAGAAAGTGTAAAGCACATATTTTAGGCACTGGACCCAGCTTTGCTTTTTTTGAATTCATATACTGAAAAGAAAGATGTCAAGTGTTAATTTGCCGCAGGAATACCTTTAAGCAACCTAGTTAAGATTTTAGGAGGGATGCCGTCGTTTGTACCATGCCAATTCCATAATACTTACTATTTACCTACAAATACCTACTCGTTTTTTACCCGATTTTGTATTTTTCTTTTGGACAAAAAATACTTTCTTGCTTTCGAAAATACATGACCAGATTATTATATTTATCTGGAAAAGCAGGTACCAATCTAAGAAGAAGTACGTAATTTAGGTAAGAATTCTGAACTTTAGCGCAGTTCGAAATTGTAGATACCTAGACTAGATCCTTGCGTTGTGGGAAGCTCAAAATCAGCCATTTTCCGTGTATAAACCGCTTGCGAAAACCCAACAAGCCTCCTTACTATTTAAAGCCCAAGAAAAGCAGAAATAAGCATCTAAAAACACCTCATAGTACCACTAAACTACCTATTCGCCTCATCACGATTCGCGTTACCATCAGGGTTGCCAAGTTCTCTTGTAAAAAACCCAATCGTCACCTGAAACTGGCTAAAAAACTCCAAGCAATGGTTAAGCATAAACGCAAAAGACTCAAGCGTTAAAAAATGCCCCTAACGGCCTCAAAAAACCCCACAATGGGGAAGAACCCCCAACCAGGGTTGCCAGGTCAAAATTTCAAAAACTAGTAAAACTATTCAAAAACGCCAAAAAAAGTGTTTTGAGTCCTCAGAAAAACTACCACTCTTTGGTTAAGCATAGGGACCCAAACTACCAATTCCTTCAAAAACTACCAAAATGGTAGTAAAACTACCAACTCGGCAACGCTGCCCCCGACCCGGCACGGCAACCATGATTACCATTTACCGAATTTAATATTCTAAATTACAGTAACAGGAACTAATGAGACTAATATGTAAAAACCACTTAGCTTGCAAAAATTAAAAATGTAAAAAATAAAAAAACAGAATAAAATTCATTACAAAGCCCGTCAAACATACTTTTTCGACGAAAATCATATCAACGAACCAGCAGGATTGGCCTGTCTGGCCATGAGGAACACAATAAAACAGATGTTTTATTCTAGGTAGCTTCACGCTAAAAATTGAATTATAATGACCCAATCCAGGACAAACATGGGCAGCAAACTGATTCTGGCAGGAGATTTGGTGAGGCTTATATTGTGTAAGAATACAAAAATTTAATTCTGGACAAATAAACTTTTTCGTAGTCTCTTTCATTTAACTTTGCGGTTTTCTCTTCAATTTGAGCCGCATGAATCAGGTTACAAAAGTGATTTAAACTTTAATTGCTGCTGCGGCTTAACAATAGCAAACGTCTCCACGTAACTCAATATACAGTAGAATATCACAGCTATGGTGTTAGTTTAAACCACTTTCGAAGGCACTTTAATTTTTTTAGGAACCTCAAACTGAAATGAAACGGACTTTATGTAAATAGTACAATGGGTTTTGGCGGCATAAGCGGTTTAAGCTTAAACCGATTTTCTAATCAACTCAGATTGAAAAAAATTATGCTTCATGCACGAGGTTTTGCTATTGATTCAACATCTACACATTTATGTATAGTATCTTTCATTTATTTGAGAGCTTTTTAGTAAATTTTTTTAATGGCTACAGTAAGCAAACAAGACGAATTACTGTAATCCGTCCGATCAGCTCAGTGAAGGCGGGTGGCTGGAATTCTTCTATTTTTAATATACCAATCCGCCCATATAAATTATATTTAGGAATTTATTCCGTGCTGAAAGATACAACAGTATGTAAGTGCGCTAAATAGAAAGCTATCGGCCAGAATCGAACCCGGGTTGCTTCGACGACAAGCAGACGTTTTACCACTGAGCTGTGCAGGACTTGCGGCGTTTCTTTATATCTTAGTCTATTCAACTCATGTAGGATAAGCTGAATGCGCGATTTTAATCTGTGAGTTGATTGATCTGCTGGAGGACGAGAATAAACTATGCCGCAAAAATGTTATTGAAAAACCCTTCTTTGCTACGTAGCTATAGTGAGATATAGCAACCTAAAGTAAATAAGAAAAGAAGGGGTTACTGTAGCCTTCGAAAACATTTACTGAAAAAGCTCTCGCATAAATAAAACAGACTATACATAGATCTACGCTTGCGCTAACGCTACCCGTTTGTTGAGCCGATGATACGCCGTGCGCATTAATTACTTTTTTACGCCAAAATTATTTATTCATAAGCAAATCTATTTACTAACGGACTAAAAATTTATTTATTGCAAAGTCTGGAAAAAAACATTTGAAGACAATAAGAACACAGCTTATAAAACTAAGAAGATGAGTTTAATAGTCTATTTCACATAAGTTTGAGCAAAAATTCTTAAGATTTTTTCGAAATTAAGATGACGGATTATGATAATTATATATCAAATCAATACTATAATCACAATCTGTCAGCTTATTATCGGACATGCTTTTTAAAATTTAGGCCAAACTTGTGTGAAACAGACTATAAGTGAAACGAAAGTCAACACTGTGACTACAGTCAGCATAAGGGATACACAATTACAATAGAGTAACGACTTAAACGTGACAACCATCACGCCAATAAAGACAAAACGAAAGGCAAGTTATGCATTTCACATTAATTTATATATTCTGACGATTTTTTTAACGACTACTGATTACTGTGCATGATAAAAGCAAACAGGATTGCCGACAAGGTTGCCAACCGTGTTGCTTTACCTCAAATTTTGGGTTTTTTTCACGTTTAAGTTTTTTTTAGCTTTGTACTTTTTGAGGTTTTTGGTTGTGGTTTCCTGAAATTTTTGAGGTCTCGCTTTTTATTGCAAAATGCGTTCTAGGAAGAAAGCTAAATTTCTTAAATTTTCCGGCGCTTCGCGCCAAACTGATTCATGCTTAATGCTTTTAATTGATGGACCCGCAGCGCCGCGTCATTTACTGCACTTTTATGACAGCTTACTGCTGATCTTAATTAAAAGTCGCACCGTTCCTATTCTCTTCATGGGTTGGGTTTAGGTACTTATAGGTATTTATTTATTTTCCTATTCCTTTCTTTTTCATCACATAGGTCCATTTCAGATTTCAGATTTAATTTAGTTAAGTATGAGTTTACTTATCTCCTGCGCACATATAGATTCTACCCAAGCTAGAATTTGCTTAAAGTTGAGGTTTATCTTCCGCGATAACTATTGATTTATTGTCCGAAAAGCCCGAATTTAGGCTAAAATTTAGTTGTTAAAATTTAATTAGAATTCTAAAATTTAAGTAAAATTTGATTCAGTCGCTGTTCTATCATGTATTTGTGTTTTTACCAGATTTTTGTGCATTTTTGTTGACAATAAATATTTTCTTATCAAAAAAATCGTAGAGCTGCGGTAATTTTCGGCGCTTCGCGTTAAACAATAGATAGGATAGGCAGGGTGAATTTTGAGTGAAAAGACAAAGAAATGAACAATTTTCAGTTTTATCCATTTTTTTGTAGACTTTTCCATTTTCAGTTACGCCTTCAAAATTTCTTGAAAAATATAGAAACTTGGTGAAAAACGACATGAGTTTGACATATACGTCCTAAAATTCTGAAAATAAACCATTTTCCGTTGAAAATAAAGGAAATGGAAAATTTTCCATTTTCCATTTACCATTTCCAGGTTTTACCCTATTTTTCCATTTTGCGGCGATTTACCATCTGCGACAAAATCGTTGTAGTCGAAGTGGATAACGATTTTTTCGGATCTGAAAGGTCAATTTTTTCAAAAAGAGGAGAATTTTGAATGGAAAGACGAAGAAATGAACAATTTTCAGTTTTTCCCATTTTTTTGTACTTTTTCCATTTTTAGTCACGCTTTCGAAATTTCTTCAAAAATTGAGAAATTTGGTGAAAAACGACATGAGTTTGACATTTACGACCGAAAATTTTGAAAATGAACCATTTCCGTTGAAAATAGAGGAAATGGAAAATTTTCCATTTTCCATTTTCCTCCGGCTTTTACCCACTTTTCCATTTTCCATTTTCCGGCTTTTACCTATTTTTCTATTTCCCATTTCCATTTTCCATTTCCGGCTTTTACCCATTTTCCATTTTCCATTTCCATTTCCGGATTTTACCCACGCCCGTCTTAGGGTGCCGTTATCCAAACATCATGTTTTATCAGGATCGACTTAAGGTATTTAATCTAAAATCTCTAGAAAATATGAGGTTTTTGTACGACTTAACCAAGGTATACAAAATGTTTTATTCAGTAGTGGGCATAAGTAAAAGGTGGCGCTGGCGCTGGCCCTGGCGCACATGGGTATAAGGTGGCGCTGGCAATGGCGCTGGCCTAGGCCATGGCCAAGTGGGTAAAAGGTGGCGCTGGCCCTCGCCAACTGGGTAAAAGGTGGCGCTGGCGCTGGCCCTCGCCAACTGGGTAAAGGTGGCGCTGGCCCTCGCCAGCTGGGTAAAAGGTGGCGCTGGCCTCGGCCCTCGCCAACCGGGTAAAGGTGGCGCTGGGCCTCGCCAACCGGGTAAAAGGTGGCGCTGGCCCTCGCCAGCTGGGTAAAAGGTGGCGCTGGCCCTGGCCCTTGCCAACCGGGTGAAAGGTGGCGCTGGTGCTAGCTCTGGCCCTCGCCAACTGGGTAAAAGGTGGCGCTGGCCCTGGCCCTCGCCAACTGGGTTAAAGGTGGCGCTGGCCATTTGCCAAAGTTGATGTCAACAAGGCTAGCAAATATGAAATATATAGCTTTTTTGAAACATCAAAATACGGGTTAAAGTTAATTATAGTTATTCAAACTTAATTAGCTAACTTAATTGAAATTAATTAGTTAACCTTAATTAGTTGATTTATTTGAATGATAAATGACTATAATTAAGTTTAACCCGTATTTTGATGTTTCAGAGAAGCTATATAAAACTGGCATTCGTGTAGGTGGTTCACATATGTATTAACATAGTCATATTATAAGGGCGTGTGTGTGCGGTCGATAGCATCTGAGGAAACGAGAGAAAAATGCTGGCAGTCGGATTCGAAACGTGGACCCCTTGCTCTAAAGTCCATAACCATAACCAATCGACTAACGCTGGTTAATTTCGATAAAGATTGCAAGGTATTTGTGATGTTTTGCTGGTTTACCAGCTGATTAGGCTTAGGCTTAGTATCATGGACTGACCAAAATGTTGGTGCCAGCGTTTAAAATAAGCCTGAGTAATGGGATGCGACGCGAGTTGCATCCCATTGCTTAGGCTTATTTTAAACGCTGGCATCCAACATTTTGGTCAGTCACATGAATCTACTGGAAAAATCTGATGACTGCCTTGTTTGTTTTCGACTTGACTCAAATCAAACCAGTTAGGTGGCAGCTTTCACTGGATAATACTTGCTGTATACGTGCCTATAACGTGGCTATCTTAATACATATGTGAACCAGCTACACCAATGCCAAAACTCTTTGCTAGCTTTGCTTTGCTCACATCAGCTGGGGGCAAATGGCCAGCACCACCTTTTACCCAGTTGGCAATGGCAGGGGCCAGGGCCAGCGCCACCTTTTACCCAGTTGGCAATGGCCAGGGCCAGCGCCAGCGCCTCCTTTACCCAGTTGGCGATGGCCAGCGCCAGCGCCACCTTTTACCCATTTGGCAAGAGCCAGCGCCACCTTTTACCCAGTTGGTAAGGGCCAGTGCCAGCACCACCTTTTACCCAGTCGGTGAGGGCCAGGGCCAGTGCCACCTTTTACCCAGTTGGCGAGGGCCAGCACCAGCGCCACCTTTTACCCACTTGGCCATGGCCAAGGCCAGCGCCATTGCCAGCACCACCTTTTACCCATGTGCGCCAGGGCCAGCGCCAGCGCCACCTTTTACCCATGCCCGTTCAGTAGTTGATGCTAATGTAAATGACTTCTACACATTATCAGATTATCAGACAAAAACACTAGATCCACTGTGTGATAAACGCTTCCAGTAGTAATGTGTTTAGGCTAAAATTAGAAAATCTAAAAATTAAAATAAACCTTGGTCATAAGCAAGAGCACTGCCTTTATGACCTTGCACAGCAATGTTCCTTCTTGGTACGAGCTGTATTTTTAGTATTGCTCTAATGTAATTTATTATGTATTCTAGATATTCCGCGACTACACATTTTTTCTTTAAATGTTTCTGATGACGTATTTTCCTTGTTGCAATAAATTTTTAAATTTCAAATTCCTGTTTTTTTTCAGATTTCATGCAGAAAATTAGATCTTTGTGAACAATTTGACTTTCTTTTTTGTTATCTAGAAAAAGGATCATCTTTATTGTGTTTATATTTAGGTAGGTAATTAGATTTATTAGTGCAATAGCAGCATCTAATATCACATTGAATGAGCATTTGGCAACTATATATCATTTTTGAATCTGTAATTCAATCTATTTCAGCTTTCTATTTCTAGTATTAGTTTAGCTAAAAAAAGTCGTAAAAATTTTGGGTTTCATGCCAGTCTATATTATTAATTAAATTTATCACAGTCGTCTGGGCTGCACGCCGGGTATGCCCGAGTAGAAAAAAAACGAATCTTGGTGATGACATTTAACTAAGTATTTTTAGGCTGAATGTAAAATAAATATTCGGCTGGTTTTGTGAATAGTTTATGGCACTGTTTTTTTTGTACGAGACAAAGATTTTGAGGCTCGTACAAAGATTTTCGGAGCCATCTTTGTACAATGTACGAAGACTTTTTGGGGCAAAGTAATAGTAATTTTAACGTTTTTTGGAGTATTTTTTAGCAAACTTTCTAAAAATTTTCGGCGCTTCGCGCCGAGTATCATAATGACATTCTATTTAGCTCCAAGCGCGGGCATTTAACTCTCCAAAATCTATCTGTAAGCATCTTTGTACTGATTGAAGCATCTTTTACATCTATTTCCACTGTTTTATAAAGATTTTATGTAGAAAAAAGAAGTATGAAAAAGAAGTATTAAACAACTTTGCACTGTTTTCTGCCGTTTGAAGATAAAATTGACTCTTTTATCTTTGCGTTGCATTAAATTCATAAGCAAATTGGTGTCTATTATGAGATTCAGTCAGCACATTGCAACCGCTTATTATTTATAATTGTGTAACACAACTCATTTTAACTTGCTGAGTCGAATTTTATGTGTAATTTCAACCTAAGACTCATGAAAATTTTGGCGTTTCGGGCCGAACTAATATAACCAGCTGAATTTAAAACAAAGTTACACCTTTTGCGAAGCGTGCGGGTCACAGATAACAATCTATTAGTATGTAAAAATGTGTACATTCAATTGCATATCTATACGTTATATGTACAAAAAATTTTTCGCTCGTACAAAGACTTTTCCGGAGATCTTTGTACATGTACAAAGAGGCTCGTACAAAAAAAAACAGTGGTTTATGGTACGATTCAACCCTAAAGTTCTCTTATTGAAAAATTTTATGGGTCTCTGCCCTGGACATTGCTGGGAGGCGCTTGAACGCGCCGCAAAAGTCCTTCAGCATAAGAGGGAACATCTTGCGTTTTCACCTTATCGAAGGTATGTATCCGGGTGAAAAATTTGCTAAGTGTGAAGCTCTAGTGGCTGTAAAGATATCTTATTGAAGTTTTCTTATGGTCCCCTTTCGTTTTCATAAAAATTTGGTCGTGACATTCCGAAACAAACCACACGGACCTGGATATATTTCTCGGGCTAAAATCTTGATAAATTAAGGCGCAGGTTGTAGCTACATACTTAAGAAATAACTAGATTTTTTCGAAACTTTGCGTCAAACTATTCACATTCGGGTAATTGTCTTCATTGTTTTCTCTGGAATAATGATTTCTTTTCTTCAGTTGTGACAAATGACTAAGTACAAAATTAGACATTAAAAATGAATCATGCTAATTAAGGTAAAAATCGTACACAATAGCGATATAGCCTTAAATCACTACTTTACACTGGATAGAAATAATTTCTAAATTTTAAAGGTTTTACCCTAATTTTTGAGGTTTTTCGGCCAGTAATTTGAGGTTCTTGAAAATTTGGGTTGGCAACACTGGTTGCCAAGTTTGATGGAAAAAAGACGATGGATGAAAAATAAGACGATTTAAACATCAATATGGATCCGCAAGCAACATCTAATGGTTATTTCAGTCCGACTACAGGAAGCTTTCTATAAAAGTAGCAGGAAAAATGAAAAAGTTTGAAATTAAAAAAAACAATATTAGAATTTTTTGAAGACTAAAGGTCTAAATTTATCATATTTTATCAAATTTCAAAAAAATCACAAACAAATTTCGTACCACCTAAACTGCATATATAAGTACCGGATTTTCTACTATAAAACTGTCAACACGGGCGCTCTATTATTGAAGGATTTTAGACCCAAAAACGTGAAAAAAGTGGTAAAAAATCTGGGTACTTTGGTCCATAAGTCAACCAAATTGCTTGGGGAAAAAAGACGGTGATGCACCTTATGAAGGAATACAACTCCAATAGATGCAATACCCAAAACAAGGTGGAAAACCGTTCTATTCAAGTACAAAGACGCTAAAGCAACATGTCAACCAAGTCCGTATCCAGGATTTTGTTTTGGGCGGGCGATCAAAATTGCTATGATACACTGGTGTAAAATACGCTCTAGGTTGTATAAAGACTGAAAACGAGTGTTTAAATCGCGCGCTATGGACTTAATAGTCTCTTATTATAATTAAAAAATTAGACGCTTTTTGTGTGATTTTTGGCTAAAAAACGGGGGAGTAAAGGAAAAAATCATTCTCATATTTCATTTCGAGGGGTGTGACCCCTACCCCCTGGATACGAGCCTGAGGTCAGCTTACCAAAATACGCTAATTATTATTTTTAAATCAAAACTTTTTCTTAGAAGTTTGTTAAATCTTACGCATTTTGTTAATGTTTCTAAATTTTCCCAAATGTTCGTTGTAAATGGGTTATTCTTCTTAGAAAATGGAGGGCAATAAACCGAACTAGAATGAAAATAGGTAATGCAATGCTGAAATCGCTTTCTTATAGATTGGCAAATAGTAGCAGTCGTTGCTCGTAACTACCTTGGGAAAGTCACCTATGCCTGTGAAAGTTATTTGAATTGGCTGAAAATTGAACTTTCGCTAAAAAACGCTAAAAATCTAAGTATATTCTGTCGCCCTCACAATACATTATTCTTTGGCTGGAAAAAAGATATTATTAAGAAGCTTTGCTGTGTGTTAATAATCGATTTGGTTCACTATCAATATCAAATTTCTTGTTCAATGTATAATCAATATTTAGTTAATCGTCAGGGGCTTGAAAAATGAATTACCTTTGACAAGCACATCATCTTATTAGTTGCAGCCCTATAGCAATGCTTGCCATGCTAGCACGACAATGCACATCAGGTCGTTTTTTATTAGTGATCGCTTCTTTTCAAGGAAAAACTATTCTTGTTATTTATTCTTACGAGGGAGGCGCAACTTCCTTCTGCAGGCCGCAGTCCAACTTTAGCAGATTCTTACAATTTTCAGAGGTATACAGGTGTGAGGTGACTTTACCCTATTCTCCCTTCTTATGTCCCTTATGATTAGTAATTTCAACTAAATTCGTCTATTCGAATAAATTGTAGCATTATTGATTCTTCGCTTAATTCTGATCAATGAGTCAGCAGCAGCCTATTGTCACACCAGCGCCGGCTGATGCTAGTCAGGCAGCTGCTACAGATCCAAATGCACAGGCTGCGTATTATTATAGTCAGCAAATGCAGCTCTACAATCAACAATGGCAACAGTACTATCAGCAGTTGCAGCAATATCAGCAACAGCAGGCGCAACAGGGAACACAGCCGGTTAAAAAATAAGATATTTTTTAAACATTGCTTTAGTCAAGGCAGATAAGTAATAATACATTGCATTTACATAAATGTGTAATATATTGATTCGACGGTATAGTAGGTACTAGTGATGTCCCCCCAGACAATTTACTTGAATATTTCTCCGTTGTTCATAAATTATGTATACTAGTTTTCTGTGATAGAAAACAAAAAAGACGAAGAAAATTGAAAGTTCAAGCAAAAGAATTCGAAACCGGCGTGTATATGGCTTTGAGTTATTTTAAATGAATCTCAATCACAAGTGACGCATGCTTATGCATTTTCTCCAGTCACAACTTGACAAAAATGCAGTATATTTGCATAATTTGATATAATTTGTATTTTTAACGTGACAACTATAGCTCCAACCAACAAAATAAACAGTGAAACCTGTTTTCAAATTGAAATATATTTAAACGATGAATTTTGTATTCTGAGAAATTTTAAAGAATATCTGGTCCTACAGTTCTGTCAAAAGATGTTTCAGCTGAGACCAGTCAAGAGTTTTAACGAATAAAACTTCTTTTATGTCTTTTTTTCGTTCTTGTCAATGATAAAGAGTTTCCAATTTCCATTTATGATTAATTCATTAGCTGTTTACCTTTCATTTGGCACCGACCCGGTACCTGTGCCCGGAAAAGCACTTGTAGATAGTTAAGAGCGCCCATTAACATGCAAATCTGATCTTTAACTTTACTCTGCGGCATAGGTTTATCTGGTAGAATTCTTAACTTAAAAGTGATCTGTCTCTTGCTCCTCAGATTAAGGAATGTTCTCAATCTTTTTTCTTGACTCGTTGCTTTGAGCTATTCGAAATTTTGAATTTACATATGCTATGCTTGGAACGTAAGCTGCTTTATTTCAATAATAGGCTTAATAAACGCCAAATGGCCAACTTAAATTACATTAGCAACATATATAAAGCGTTGAAAACTTATTCGTTGCAAGTACATTATTTGCAACAAGTTTGCGAAAAACTCTGTTAATCCTATCATTTTTTCTTATTCCTGTTACAAAAATTTAAAGTACGGTATTTGATTAGAGAAATATTTTTCGCCCTATTCAAAATTTCGATAAGAAAATAATTTTTGGTCTCCTTCTGATTATGCCTCTGAAAATTTGTAGTCTTATGTTATAGTTTATATTTTTTAAATCTTATAGTCTTAATGTAAATCATATCTTTCTGTTCGCTTTCTTCAAGTTTCATGTAGATTTTGCATTTTTGGTGTTACTATTTTTTAGTGTGTCGGTGGACTATTTCGTCTTGTAGTATATTTTTTATCATCTTTCTTTTTTCAATGCATTTTCTTTTTCCACCGACTGTATGTTTTCGACGAAACGAATAATTTTTTAACTGCTGAAAACAATTTAAATATTAAAATACCATATTTAATCTTATGTCGTCGAATTAGGCAGCAAACGCGGTCGAAACATTTGCGTATGTGACGTGGCATGCATGCACGGCGTGGGAATTCTGGAATTTTTCACGATACATATGTAGATGTGAACCGAAAATGAAATCTTTAGCGTTCCTGACGATACTCTTTTTTTGACGACAGGAATTTGAAAAAATTTCAAGATAAAATCATATAAAATCTATTATAATATTGTCAAAAGTGACTGTCTGGCTCGACGCGCCGAAAGATCACTTTCAGAATAGACGTTTGCTAAAAACGTGTAAAATATGTCATTTTCTATTTACTTTTTCGGAAAATTAAAATTTCTGTTGGGTCATGGCATAAATTGTCCTACGGTGGTCTTCAACTCCTCAGGATCCAAGGAGAGTCACCTAACCAGACATGCACAGCATAGGAATTCTGGGGAGGGTGAAATTATAAAGTGCCTTTTTCGGGCCTAAAATCGTGGGTACGCGTCATAAACATCGTTTTTCGGCGTTTCTGGCGATGCTTTATCATTCTAGAGCATAAAAACGCAAAAAAATTCGAAATAAATTTTAAAAAAGTCGAACAAACTGATCAAAATATAGTTAGGCATTGGGGACGAAATGATCCTCAACCTATTCTCAAACTTTGAATGGGTAAGAAATCAGGCTTACTCGATTGAAGTCTGATGGTTTTGTGAATAGTGAGCTCCAAGTGGGCCAATGGCGCGAAACGCCGTAAATTTCACACTTTTCGCTTAAAAAGCGTTATTCTGCGAATTTTCAGGAAGATTTTGGAAACTTTTCAAAAAATCGCGAATTCTGGAGGATGAAACCCCCCATCGCCCCTTCCAAGATCATGTATGCACTTGACCCTGGTAAACATGAGCGTGCCCATGTATTTGCAAGGACGTGCTTCAATCTTCATTCTATTCTTGCATTTTTTCCAAAAATCAAAGGCATTTTCTGATGCTAAATATTATAATTTCAATTAAACATGTACTCGCACTCATAATCAGTTTTTTGTATTCGGCAATAATTTTTACCGATGTACAAAGACTTGGGGACCGTCTTTGTACATGCACAAAGATTTTTGGGAAGACATAAACTGCGAAAAAGGTTTAAAATTGGCAAAAAGTTTCGCCGCTTCGCGCCCAAATGAGTAATTGTGTTATGTATATCTTTATAATGTCATATTTTGCATTTGGAAAGGAAAAATGTCGAATTTTTCGGCGCCTCGCGCCGTTTTGAGACGATTATTAGTGATTTTAGCCCTTAGAGACCCATAAATTAGCTAAATTTTACTACCAAAGGTCGAACAACTGTTTTTGTCGCACTAAAATCGCTACTGTACCATATTATAGTACCCAAAAATTTGTGAGTACAAAATGTACAAATACTTCTAGGGACCATCTTTGTACATGTACAAACGGATCCTGTACAAAAAACACTGCTCATAATACATAGTTAAGCTACAGCAATTTATAGGCCGCCGCCTCCGTCGTGGCTGGTCAGCCAGCGCCCCCCGGAACCGCCGCGGCCACAACTGCTGCCACCGATTCAGCGGCCGCCGCTTACGCTCAGCAGTATGCGGCTGCAATGGCTGCTTATCAGCAGCAGCAACAGCAACAAACGCCTGCCGCAAGCGCGGCCTTGACCGCGACGCCGACCACTGCGGCGGCGACCGCAAACGCTAGCACTTACGCGGCTTGGGCGGCGGCCTATGGTGCGCAGTACGCTGCTGCGCCAGCCGCGGCTTCTGCGACGGCAGCGACGCCGCAAATAGCGCCAGCGGTCGCCAAAGCGCCCGCTCAACAAGTATTAACCCTTTCCTTCCCGATTTACTATACACTAGTAAGCATACATGCACAGTATGGGAATTCTGGAGGGTGAAAACCTAAAGTGCCTTTTTTGGGCCCAAAAATGGCCGTTACGCGTTAAAAAACATCGTTTTTGGCGTTTCTGACGATACTCTATCCTTCTACAGCATGAAATCATTAAAAAAATTCGAAAAAAGTCGAGTAAATTACCAATATATCGCTTAAAACATGAATATATGGCGCGGAAAATTTGGCGATTTTGAGCAAATAGGTAGCCAAAAACCCTTAAAAAGACTTTTTTTACCAATTTTCAGGTAAGTTTAGGAAACTTTTGAAAAATCGCCAATTCTGGGAGGGGGTTGAAATTTTTTTGCGTAGGGTGAAAAATGATTCTGCGGGGGTGAGAACCCCCCCAGATCATGTATGGTAGTAAGCGTACATACACAGAGCATGGAAATTTGGGGGATTAAATTATAAAGTGCCATTTTTGAACCCAAAAATGATATGTACGCGTCAAATCCATCGTTTTTAGCGTTTTTGACGATGCTCTATCTTTCTAGGGCATAAAAACGTTGAAAAAAAAGATCGAAATAAATCGAACAAAATATAGTCAAAACATGAGTATTTAAAAGAGCTAGAGTTGAATTTGGTCCTTTCTTGTTGAGCATTCCGAAAAGTTCGAAGAATAATTATTTGTGACGGCTTGAAATTTGGGTGAGCTATCCGACCATTTTTAGGGCAGAGATAAATGACCTCTAATTTTTTGACCGAAAACGCCCAAAAAACACCTAAAAACGGTCAAAAAACGCAAATTTTTCTAAAAATATGGGGTCAAAAATTTCCTGGTTTTGGGGGATGGGGACGACCAAATTTGAATGGAGGAATCCCCTTCCAACCCCTGTTACATGTCTGCCTCCACTCCTACGTTGCTCCTCTATATTTGTTTCCTTTGCTATAAAGCCTCAAGCTGTGGCAGCGCCCGCACAATACGCGGCTTATCAACAGGCTTATCAGCCAGGACAGGCGAGCACGTGGACGGGCGTTCCGGCTCCGGTCCAGAATGTTGCCGTTGCGACTCCAACGGCAGTGGTTCAGCAGCCGACGCCTACTGGCGTTTATCAGCAACAGCCAGCCGTTCAGCAGAACCCCTATGCGGCTTATCAGCAGCCAGCCGCGGCTTATCAGCAGCCAGCCGCGGCCACTTCCTATCCATATCAGCCGTACGGTCAGCAGCCTCAGACGCCCGTCTATCCAGCACAGGTCGGTCTACGATGTTTTAACGCCGCCGTTTTGGTGCCAGCAACTTATAAATTATTCTAATTAAATCAATTTTGAAGCAATTTTAAAATAAATTATATATTCAGAAAGCAGGTTCTACAAGCTACAAAATAGCATATTGTTCTTTTCGGTTCGATGAGTATTCATTTGTGTACGACTGAAAAACTGTAGAAAATTCAGTGTATTTTTAGATGCATTTAATTATCTCACTAAATTCAAAGATATTCTAAAAGTAATGTATACCATCATGTAGAGAATTGAATGGGCTTTCATAATCTGTGTTATACTTTAATAATAAATGAAATGTAAATAATTAATAATATTACAAAGAGTGAGGCGCCAAAACGTCCCATTCCGAGCACAGGTTTAGCTGTCTTTTACATCAACTTTGCCTAGCATATATTGTGAACGTCTTTATTTTTAAATCGTAAAGAAACTGTCTGATATTGAATTGCTTAGTTTGTCTTTATGCTGCAATTCGTTTACATATCCTCCGGAAAAAATGCAAAGTCGCCTATTTTGACTTCTCAAATGAATACGACTGAGTAATGGATGCGAAAGGATGCTGTACAGGTTTTTGCTGAATAACATTCATTTCAATCTTGCTGATAGACAAAAAATTTTTGGTTAGAAAATAAAGACGCCAAAGACTATGTCGAAAGTTGGTGCAAATAGCGCTTAAAATTAACGATTCAAACTGAAATCGTCCGATAATGCCTATCAGACGTTTGGGTCCAGCAGCGGGAATAATCCCCATCTCACCCGTATGCGTAATTGCGACCCTCCGTGTCAGGTTTCAATTTTAAACAGAATTCCCTTCGCCCTAAAACCTATAGCCATTACCTAACCCCCTCAGCTCATAAAAATTTGTTAAATCACTATCCCACATTTAACACAATAAGTCTGTCTCAAAAATGCATCCATAGTCAATCTTAAACTATACTGCGTTTCACAAGGCCAGTTTCAACATATGTAGAACGTCGTATCTTTAAATATTGGCATATAAAGGCGTGTGTCTGTGTACGTGCGTTGTAACACTGGCCTTGCGAATCGCAGCAAAGGTTAACGATGTTCGCTGTATGCGTTTACCGTGGCGACAGCTTCACGGCACGTGGGCACGTGATGGTACGCATCATCATACATGCAAGAGGGGGATGGGGGATCCCTTACCCAAAGTCGAAAATTTTTAGCCGTTTTGGCCAAAACTGGAGGTCATTTACCCCCTCCTCAAATCGACCGGGATCCCCATCCAAAATTTTGAGCCGTTACATGTCTGTGTATCATACATGCACAAGGTGAAAAGTTCTGGGTGAGGAGGGGGTTAATGAGTAGTTTTTTACCTATTCAATGTCAAATTTTTATATATACTTCGTTTTATTTAATTCTTTATAAATATTTATGGCTAAATTTGCATCAAAATAGTAACAATAAGTGTGATTAAGTGACCTGCAACATCAGAACTATACAAAATAATAGAAGAACATTGGCTGGATGAATTAATTGGACAGTCTACTCCTTGAAAAATTAGTATGCGTACCTGAAATTATACGGTTAGACGTCATTTATTGCTTTTTCATGGTTCGAACAACAGATTTGGTACAAAAACGGCTTGAGAGGGGTGCGCCTTCCAAAAGTCCTGGCAGGGGGATACCCCTTTCCGTGTGCATGTGTGATACGCTTAGTATTTTCCATTTATAATGCTTGAAAAAATACGAAAATGAATTAGTGGATTATAAGCACCATATGCAGACATATAACACGGGGATATGGTACCCCGGCTTGAGTTGGTCGTCCCCCATCTTCATAAAGTCAGAAAATGTTTGACCCTCCAATTTTGGAAAAAACATACGTTTTTGTCATTCTTATGCGCTTTTTTGCTATTTTTGGTTAAAAATCGAAGGTCATTTACCGCTCTTGCTGAAAATGACCGGGGACTTCTCACCCAAAATTTTGAGCCCTTACATGTCTGATCATACGCTTCCACTCTTTAGCAATTGTAAATTTATCTTAGATGCCGGCTCAACCGCAGACTCCTGTTCAGTCGCAGTATCAGCCTTATAGGCCCACTACGCCCTATCAACAAGGCATTCAAGGTCAGACGCAGAGTCCAATGCAGGCGCAGTGGCAGCAAAGTCCGTCACAGCCGCAGCCCGGTGCACAGCCACAGCAGAATTATTGGGCAGCGCAGCATCAAACGTCTCAATCAGCCGGTAAGTTTTGTCTATTTTCCGTTTTTGCTAAATTCAAAGGTTTCTTAAAGTAAACTGCGATTTTGCCGTTTACTTTTTTGAAAATGCCGCTTTGATATCTTTTAAGTCTTTTAAATAACATTTTTTGCCGAAAAAATTAATTTTTAGTAATTATATCGAATTTGAATGCCTATTTATAATTATTATAGGCGAATAACTCGTTCCTGCTGTGACTTACTGATAAATGGCGGTCGAAAGTAGCAAAATTTATTGTGAAACATGACAGCTGAAATGAACCGTCGATCGTGAGCTAAAAACTATCACGCAATACCTATTTCAAAATTTACTGACTATATCTTATCGATTTTTTGAAGCCAGTAGATGCTTTATATTGTTTCAAGTTTATTTGTACTTATGAAACTTAATGCTTGTTAATTATGCTATTTTTACGTACAAGTCTACCATTGCATGCAGTCTTAAGTCCTGGCTGAGGTTGTACGAGTATATTGGCCGAATTATTCTGTCATGATTGAGGGTGAATAAAAAATTGCCATGGCTTTGCATTTCACATCAAATTTCGATTTTAGGCGTTTTTGTTGAGCATTAGTCAATACCCCCACCCAAAGATGGCCCCAAGCCAGAAAATTTTTGGCCGTTTTTGGTCAAAAATTGGAGCTTCAAACCCCCTCCATTAAAAATAACCGGAGACCCCCATCCTAAATTTGCGGTTCGTTACATGTATGCCCCACGGTAATGGCCTCTAACAGATGTTAATTGCTGAATGTCGTTTCTAGAAATTTTATTACGATATTCAATGGGTAGTGGGTATGCGTCAAAATATCGTTTTTCGGCGTTTCTGACCATGCTCTATCTTTTTAGAGCATAAAAGTACAAAAATTTCGAAAAAAATCAGAAATGTTCGATTAAATTTAACAAAATGTAGTCAAAAACAGGGGCGGATTTAGGGGGGGGCGGCGGGGGGGGCGGTCGCCCCCCCCCATTGGCCCAAAATAGTGCGCAAAATTGAGCGATTTTTAACGATTTTTGGCTTAAAACGGCTAATTTTTCCGCCCGAGTCAGGGTTCCGCCCCCCCCCCCCCTTAGGGGTACCGCCCCCCCTTAGGAAAATTCTAGATCCGCCACTGGTCAAAAATGATTGTATGGCGCGAGACGCCACAAATTTGACACTTTTGAGCAAACCTTTAGCGAAAACGCTTAGAATAGCACCTTTTATACAATTTTTCGGAAATTTTAGGAAAATCGCGAATGCTGAGGGCTGACAGTCTTTTTTGTACAAGGTCCGTTTGTACATGTACAAAGATGGTCTGCAAAAGTCTTTGTACATTTTATACACGCAAATTTTTGGGTACTATAATATGGTACAGTAGCGATTTTAGTGTGGTAAAACAGAGTTGTTCGGCTTTTGGTAGTGTATTTTAGCTAATTTATGGTCTCTAAGGGCAAAAATAAATAAGAATCGTCGTAAAACGGTTCGAGGCGCCGAAAAATTTATGTTGTGCTTATGTTGTATGTTGTGTGTGCTAATTTAATTCTTTTTGTTTTTTAATTTTTTCGATTTGTCGTTCTAGCGTCTTATCCCCAAACTGGGTACGCGGGTTACGGCGGCGGCGGCACGTTCCAAAAAATGAGCACATCGGCCGCCACGCCGACGACGACCGCCGTTTCGGTGGCGTCGTCGATTTCGGGGGCTCCGATGCGCTACAGTACGCCTCAGCACGGATCAGCCGGTATGACTAGCGTTCGACCGAAATCTCCACCCGTAGCCGGCCCTCCCGTATCGCTCTTATCTTTGTGCGTAGATCGCGAATCGGCCGGATCGAAGGCAAAGGGCGCCGCCGAGGGATCTCAAGCGGCCAATGCGCCCAAAAATGGCCCGGCGGTTCCTTTGGTTTCGCAAAACTTACAGCGACCCGGCATCGGCAGCCTAGGAGGCCCTCGCGGGGGTCCGCCCCGAGCTATGGGGCCTCGAGGCCCCTCTGACGGCTTCGGCGCCCGAGGCGGTCCTGGAATTGGAGCCGGCGGCGGTTTCGGCGCCCGAGGCGGTCCCGGCATGGGAGCCGGCGGCCTGATGGGCAGCAGGCCGATGGGTTCGAGGCCTATGGGAGGACCGGGACCGAATTTCGGCGGTCCGGGCGCCGGCGGCCCGATGCGTCCGCAAATGGGCGGTCGACCGGGTTTGATCGGAGGTCCGCGTATGCCCGGCAGCGGCCCTGCGGGGCCGATGGGTCCGCGAATCGGTGGTCCTGGAGGCCCTATGGGGGGTCCCGCCGGAGGCCCTATGGGTGGTCCGAGAGGATCGATGGGGGGTCCCGGCGGCCCGATGGGCGGCGGCTCGGGACCACGACCGCCTTTCGGTACCGGCGCGCCGCGAATCGGTGGCCCTGGCGCAATGCCGACTCAAGGAATGGCGCCCGGAGCTGCCAAGACTGCCGGATCGGAAAAAACACCGACTACACCGGGACAGGCGGATAAGCCTGCCACACCGGCGAGGTACATATGTTTGATACCTTTGCTCTATTTTAAACTAATTGGTTAAATTAAATTTAAATTTGAAAAATTCAAATCAAAACTAAATCTAAACTAATTTAAATTAATTTGAACTGATAAGTAATTGGCTGTGGTTTTGAGCTTGCTTTATCAAAAAATAGAAATTTAAGATTCAGATTCGGTGCAATTCTATTTTTCGAATTTTTTTATCATAATTGCGCTTACACGTATATAGTTGTTAGCAAAGATCCAAGCTGCATCGCCTCGGCCTTCCCTCTTTGATAATGCGATTGCTTTCGAAGATTGTAATGTTAGCAAAATCTGTTCGGTATATACTCTTCCGTTTATCATCCATTCCTCTCCTGCGTACGACTACTTTTTGTCGATTTTTTGAATTTCTGATTGGATATTACTTATTAATTTTCAAAGCAGCCTACGCTTATTGATTTATTAACCTAAATTTAAATTATTAATTAATATACCATACATGCACATGAGGGTGAGGGGGATATTATCCCTCGCTGCAGGGTCAGCCAGACAGGTACTGCCCGGCGATTTTGAGCTGACGGAACGTTTTTTGCGTCATTTTTCAGGTAAAAAGCAGTAAAAATATCAAAGTTGTCAAGCGCCGAAAATCGATCAATTTCTTTATTTTTTATTGTTATACATAAGTGACATAATGTAGTCAAAATTGACTAAATATGCTTTAAAAATGCGAACTTAACACGAAGGACGTTTTATAGGCTATTTTGTCCAATTTGGTCTTTACAACAAAAAATTCGTGAACTATAATTGTTTTAGATTTCTGAGATTTTACCCCCTCCCCTGCCGACCCTGACTTTGTGCACCCATGCTACTTGCCTACTCCTCTCGTCGACACAGACCCGATTTCTTGTGTTCTTTTGAGCTCTTATGTTCTTGTTTGCATTGCAGGCCTCTAACCAGAATTTTATTTCGGGGGAGCTCGAAATTTTTGAGGTTGAATGTCTTGTGAACCGTTAGGCGATATGCGAAAATAAAGGTGGTTTTGAGCGTTTCCCGGCGAGCTCTATAAAACGAGGAAGAATAAATTTAAAACAGTGTTTTGGATACAAAAGTTGCATAGTGTTAAAATAGTTCGTACGAGATTGAGTTACAGTGTCCTCTGCAAGCTCATTATGCTAAAGGTTATGCAAGAATTAATTTTGGACTGTTTAAAATGCGCGGTTGGGGCTAAATATAGATATAAGTTATGTATCTATATTCAGCCCCAAACGAAACTTTTTTTACAATTTTTACTACAAAATAAGCAGTGTTGCCAAGTGCTCTTGTCAAAAAAAAACCCAATTTTACATCAAACTGCCTAAAAAACCCCTATCAATGGTCAAGCATACGCTGAAAAAACCTCAATCGCTAAAAAATGCCTTCAGTGGCCTCAAAAAATCCTCGAAATGGGGGAACCCCCCAACTTGGCAACCCTCAAAATATGTTAAAACGCGATAAAATTACTGTATTTTTGTCTGGAAGTCTTCGTACTGATTAGGACGTAGTGCTAATGGCTAAATTGTTCTTTTACACCACCCGAGTTTCGGTAAAAACCGTGTTTTTCGGTCAATTTTCGTTTTTTAACAAAAATTGATAATTTGATCTTTTGAAATTAGTAATTTCAAGTTGCTACATGTTCAATATGTCTAGGTCACGTCTGTTGATGACAATCATAGTAGAAAAAATTAGACATCCGGCTCAAAGCGCCGAAAATTCTGATTTGGCTAGCTCGAAAATTATGATTGAAACTTCATTTGGTAGTCATCTTAGTTTACTTCGAGAATTTCCATTTTTTCCCTGGGGTTTATGAAAAATCAATTTTTTCTATTTGAAGAGAAGGCTCGAGCTCCCCTCTACCTTCCACAGGTGCACAAGGTCAGGGTTGGCAGGGGGATGAAATCTTCAAAACAGTTATTTAACGTTCGCGAATTTTTTGTTGCTTCAACGACCAAAATTGTCAAAATAGCCTATAAAATGTCTTTTCACGATAATTTCGCATTTTAACGCATTTTCAGTCCATAGTGACCGCATTATATTCTTTTAGCACTAAAAAATACATAAATTGTTCGATTTTTGGTGCTTTTTGGGTAAAAAAGTACGTAAAAGTACTAATCCGAAAATTTAACATTTTTATTGCTTTTGACCACAAAGATAATGCAAAAAACGTTCCGTCAGCTCAAAATCGCCGAACAGTACCTGTCTGGCTGACCCTTTAGCGGTGGGCAATACCTTCCCTCACCCGCTATGTGCATGTATATATGCCCCCCTGGTTACTGGCCTGCATGCATGCCTACTTCGTGGCGTATTGCTGCTCGGTCGATATCCGTCAAAAATTTATAACCATTCGATTTAATTCTTCTCAACTTTTCTTCATTTTGTTAATTTACTGAAGAATTCATTAAAATTTTGGAAAAAAATGATCAAATTTTTCAGCAAATCGGCTTTGGATATTCAAAAAGGGCCCGGTATGGGACCGATGGGCGGTCAGCGCTTTGGCTCTCCAATGCCACGGCCTCGTTTTGGAATGCCGTCCTACGACGAAGGCGATGAAGGCGGTTTCGGCTATGGCCATGAAGAGTTCGGCAACGCAGCAGACGGCTTTGGTAATGACAACTTGTTGAGTTTTGTAATGTGCATGTACTGTATACGCATAAGTTACACAAATTTAGTCGATAGCAGTGTCTTTTTTGCGAAGCGCCAAAAAATTTGACATTTTTCCTTTCACAATGCAATTTCTGACATTACGCACAATTACCATGGAATCTTGTACATTTGCAATCATCGTTAGCAGGAAAAACGTCGAGTTTTTCGCCTCTTCGCGCCGTTTCAAGACGATTCTTAGTGATTTTTGCCCTCATAAAACCAGGAATTAGCCAAAATACACTACCAAAGGAACGACTCTGTTTTTACCACACTAAAGTCGCTACCGTACTATATCATTGTACCCGAAAATTTGTGTGCACAAAATGTACAAAGACTTTTAGGAACCATCTTTGTATATACATGTACGAACGGACCTTGTACAAAAAAACACTGCCTGGAATCCATTTTCTGTTCATGTAGGTTTTAGAACAATTTTAACAGCAAAAACAGCTATATTTTGCATAGTTTTCTTCTATTTTTAGTTGAAAAATTTCGATGCTTCGCATCAAATGCTGTAAATACAGGGAATCAAGCAATAAATCATGCTTCTAGACGTCTATCCGCCTTAATTTCACAAATTTTCCGGCGCTTCGTGCCAGATTTCTGTTGAAGTCAGAGAAATTAAATGATTTTTTCTCACAAAATTGTCTAAGATTTTAAAATTTTAAGAAAAAATATTGCGTCAAAAGTGATTTTATGTAAAAGTATACAATGTGAAACACCGAAAAAACGCAATTTCGCGCGTCAAGGGCAAATTTGTGGACCTATTTTTGACTGTTTTTGGTAAAGTTGGGATACCGCCCCTCCCCTTAGAAAAATCCTAGATCCGCCACTGGTCAAAGCATTTGTTTTTAGGTATAGGTTCTCCAAGAATGCCAGGCTCGCAGATGAGTGGTTATCCACCCCGAGGCGGCAGGCCCTTTTTTAACCGAATGCGCGGTCCAATGGCGGGCCGTATGCCGCGCCCAGGTTTTCCATTCGGTGGTCCTGGTGGTGGTGGTCCTATGATGCCGCGTTTTGGCGGTGGTTTTCGTCCGCCTGTGCCTCCCGGGATGAGGCCTCCGATGGGCGGTCCGTTTGGTTTCAGGTCGCCGATGCGCCCGATGATAGCCGGCTCCCCAATGATGCGGGGCGGCATGGTTAGACCCGGCGGTACCGGAACGCCGGGCTATATCCGTGGCTCTCCGTCCATCGCTTACAAGGAAACCAAAAGCGGCAGTAAGCGATTAAATAACGTGTTTTCGCAATATAAATCGAAGCTCTTGGCATGAATGACACGCTTATTTTCAAATTTTCACGAAAGGGAGCAATTGCGAACAAAATAAGTAGAGACTAAAATAAAAATAATAAACTAAATTTCAGAATATTCCGATGCTTCGTTTTGCGTGGGACCTTTATGTAATAGAGGCATTCAAATATTTTAGCATCAAAAGTCAATTTTGTAGTCAATGATACGCGGGCGAAAAAAACAGGAGCTTAGATTCAGTTACATGTGTGTGTGTGTGTGTGTGGTAAAACAGTGCTATTATGCAAGTTGTGCAGTTTTCATTTTATTTTTATTAGTCTGCATTTTTCTATCTGGAGTCAATACTGTTAAGTACTGCAGCCTATAAGATGGCAATGAGTAAAGAAAGACCAAAGAATAGTTGTGAAATTGAGGCTAGAAATGTTAAACGATAGCTCAAACTAGTGCCAGTGTTCTTATTTAATTGCGGCCGAGGTGAGCTACATATGTGAACGTAAGGTCTGAAGCTAACTTAATCATCTTTGTGAAATTTGAGGCCAAACTTGTACATAACATATACCTATTCTAGTGTTTTTATGTCAACGGATATAATAGAACAGATCAGCGCAATCCAATTTAAGAATTTAGGATGTCTCTAACTTTGCTTTATTTTTCAACTACACATTTTTGAAGGCCATCATTTACATATATGTTACGTTATATACTGAGCTTTATATATTATATTAATTCTATATATTATATCAACTTTACATATTAGGCGCCATTAGTGTTGATTCTCCAAAGGACGTTTCAGCCTATTACGGTATAATGGAATTGCCAGCCGATGGAGAGAAAGGTACATACTGAAAATTACACGTACTAAAATTGGTAATCTAGTCTACTATAGCTATCTGTGCGTTTCGAATAATCTCAGTTGTACTAAACATCACTTTTCTTGACAGTTCGTCAACGTAGGATACTTCATCTGTATGTATGCATTAGTTACGTAGTATTGAAGTTAGGAAAATTTTCCGGGGAAAATATCAGTGAAAAGTTGGGAACGTACAACGTTGAATACGCCAGATAAAGCTGAGAAATTGAGCTTTTGCATACTGACTATTTCAGAAAACAACTGAGGTTATTGTATGGCGTTAATGTATGTTAATTGTCAAAAATTCATACATACTTGTACACGGTCGAAAGTTCTCGGAGTGGTAAGCCGACTTTCCTGTGGGGGAGGGGGTAAACGAGTGATTTTTTTCATTATTTAATCTTAAATTTTGATACTCAATTTGTTGCATTTTATTTTTCGTTAATATTCGTTGCTTAATTACATAGCATGAAAACAAATGACAGTAAGATCGATAAAATGACTTATAACATCAAATATAGTATATGAAATAATGAGAGCGTATGGATAAATTTAACAGTCCACTGCTCGAAAAATGAGTATATGATAAGGGCTTCCGGGATTTTATAAATATAATGGTTAAGTGGCTTCATTGTTTATCGAGTAAGTTCATTCACGCTTTTAGATGACGCTAATCCCGCTAAGAGGTTCAAAAGCGGAGAAGCAACCGACTTTGCTGACATCAGAGCATGTAAGTTATTATTCGTCATTTATCACTGGTCGCAAAGCCCCGCATCTAAAATAAATTTACTTTATTTATATAAACCTGTGTCATGTATGCAATGTTATGCGCTCCGCTTACTTTCAGTCCTCGATGCTGTGTTGCTGGTCTTGTCTGCGCAATGTACATACCAAGTACATTTTGGAGATTTAATTTTAAAATTTTTAAAAGTCGAGCTCGTGCAAGCTCTTCGGCGATCGGTTGTTGTTGCATAGTTCGAAAACAATATTTTTGTACAGGGATTTCGAATAAAGCAAGAAAAAATTCAACTTCTAGTTTTACACACAGCTCACGGAAACATGTTTAGTTGGCTTTGGAACGTCTAATTTACAAAAAATTTTATTTACTCGAAAGGTTGTACTAGATAAGAGTCTGGTTGTTCCGAAAATTTCGAATTAAATACAATCTAGCTTATTCATCATTATTTCACAAATATTATCTGACGGTATTTTGGAAACTTCACCGACCAGTAATGCACTTAGTTGATCGATTCTCGTATGTTTCTTTAAAAACCTCATATCAAAGGATAGAATGTGAAAAAGCGTAAATTTTAATCAAAATCTTATGCACCGTATATGAAGTAAGGCACTAATATCATCCAAAATTTACGAAACGCATTCCTCAAGGAAAATCAGCACTAAACCCACAAAGATCATAAATTGCAACAGCAAAAGATTCAATTAACAAGCACGATTATGTACCTGCATATTAAAAAAATATTATTTGAACAGGCTTAATCAGCCAAAGACGTTAATCATCTGCACATTTATCACAATTAATTCGTGAGGCGTCATATAAAATGAAATATAGAACCAATAATGCATACATAAATACTTTTATATAGAATCAAACAATCACGGTAGTAACAAATGTTTTTTATTTGATGATATAAAACGAGCAAGTATTAAACGTATGTATGGCACCACCTAATAAATAGAAAGTTACAAATTTTGACAAATTTGGGCTTGCTGGAAAATTAACGTAAATATTATTGGAAAAACAATCAATCTGGCGCAAAGCGGCGCAAAATTTAGTTTTTACTAGCTCAAAACTCAAAGGATCTAATTTGACCTTTTTTGTACGCTTCAAAGTTTTACTTGAGGATACCTTAGTGGAATATAAAATTCTTAAATTCTTCCGATTTTCTGGGCCGACTTCCTTCGACTCCTAGGTACGGCCATACAGGCCAATATAGAAGCATAAATATTTCCGATCAAAAAAACATGATTAATAACTACTTTTTCATTTTAACCTCGATGTACTCCTATTTCCTACAATCTAACGCAAGTCGATCTCTGTTTCTATGATACACTTCCCTGTCTGTTATTGCGCTACGGCTTATTTTATGTGGGTCATTTAGCAAGCGTAATTTATTTCCATTTCGTAAAGTGCTAAAGCATAGTTTCCCAAGGTCGGAAGTTCAGGGAGGGGTGAAATCCCAAAATTTAGGGCCACTAAATTTAGAGTCTAGCCTTTTTTGCATATCAAATATGAAAAATAGCTAAAACATCCTATACAGTATGTTTTAATGTAAAAAACTGCATTTTTAACTACTTTCTGTCCCATTCTGACTAGTTTCGTCACTCTTGTAAGTGAAAAATATAAGAATTCATCGGAAACTTTGACTTTTCAGATCATTTTAAAGTCTATTCTAGGTATTTTATGGGTAAACAAAACAGAAATGTATTAGTCGACGCGAAGCGCCGAAAAAATTTTAATATCTTAGCTGCTTTTGTACCCAAAATTCATGCAGAAAATGTTTCATAGCTCAAAATCGTCCGACAGTGATTCAAGTCTCGGACCCTGAGGTGGGGTTAATACCCCCCTCACCCCCCTATGGGAATGTGTATGCTAAAGTGCTTTTTTGCCTCAAAACATAAAATTTTTCGAGCTGTAGTGTGCTCTTAAATCTGCCATTTTTCAAGGGGAGTTTAATCTTTCTTTGGCCCTCTAGTTTCCTTGAAGATTTTATTGCGGTCCGTACTCTTAACAAGTGTAAATTTATCTCAAAAAGTACTTCAAAATCAATGCTTAAAAAAGCTACAGGACTGAGGACCTGTTACTATAATTCTGAAAATCAAAAGTCGTCGCAATTGATAAAAATTAAAAATTATCGATTCCTTTCTATTAGCGGTTGGGTTCTTATTGGCTGATCTTATATGTATGTACGTGGGATTCTGAGTTTTGTCATATGGATAATGCGGCCGATGTGGGGATTCTTATTGGAAATCTTTGATTTACTTTTATTTACGATGACTTCAAAAAGTTTCCTGACTGTGAGAAAAGTCCGAAAGCGTAGCACATGGTTAATTTGTATATATGTAGGCGACGGGTATCCGGCCATTTTTAGGGAGGGGGTAAATGACCCCCAAAAACTTTCTGGTTTTATTGGAATGTGGGGCATCTAACTTTGGGTGGGTGATTTCCCCATCCCCCTGTTACATGTATGCCTACCACCTCACCTCTCTTTATGCTCTAATGCTAGAAACAAGAGGGAATTGTTACAGAAAAGAGATCAAATTGAAGTTAAAAGAGATTGAATTGAAACTAATATCACAGAAATGATAAAAATTATCTGTAAATCACGAATGATTTATTAAATTTATATTGTTACGCTGCTTTCAGTTTGCAGCAGAATCCACAGAATAGAACTTTTATTCCAAACTAATCTCTATCTGACTTCCTACTACATATATGCGTGTCTTGTCTCTGGGTCTCCACAGCCCATTTTATGAATTTTTAGCATTAACGATTTTGAAATGTTGCTGCTTATATATGATCTGAAATATGCTTTTGGTTCCAATTCTATCAGTAGTCGAAAAAATTTTAGAACATCTTCAATAAGCGGTAAAAATTGCACATTTGAAGAAAATTATTGGGCGCGCATGAAGCAATGCTTCAATATTTTGATCGCATTCAGTAGCGAGCGGAACCCTGCTGTGTTAATTTTAAAAAATATTGGCCTGTCCATCAGAATAAAATACCGTTGACTACAAGCTTACAATGGATGGGATGAATTCATCATTTCTGAATAGTGAACACTTCACTTTTCGGGTTGGTTGTGAAAGTATTCGTGCATTCATTATAATTATTTAAAAATGTTTCTTTTCGGCGAAAGTGATCCGAATCGTTAAATATTTAATATATTGATCTTGATTGAATTGATGCTGCCGACTTTTAAAGAAATTACGAAATAAGCAATATTTGGAAACTAGGCCTTTATTACTATTTTCAATAGAATAGTCATTCACGCTGTTCACTCCTATGTGGCTTAAGGGGATCTAGCACGACTCTAAAAGCTTATTTGAAAAGTAACGCACAATCTTGTAGGAATGCTGAGAGGAGAGACACTGAAGCCAATGTCGGCCGATAAAACGCCTTGCTGCTAATTGGGCGAATGTGGGCGTTGTTTGCAATGCCATATTTTACCAAACTTGCCGCGAAATTTTGTGTAAACTTCCTTATTTTGAGTGTGAAAAGTTCGTATCGAAAACTACCCCTTTCTTTAAGCTCGACAAACTTCATTCGCTGCACCTGTGTTCTCGGGTCCTCGGAATGAACTTTAACGATTTTCATTTAATTCTTGTGTGTAAAGAATTAAAATAAACGGTAAAAATTGAAAATTTGTAGAAAAATATTAATCACACATTCTAAATGATAAATTGCTAAATTCACTAGCTATTCTTTTTTAGATTCTTCATGAATTTTATCCGAGTGAAATTTTAATTCTATTCATCTAGGTATTGATTGAAGTCCAATGCTATCTAGTTGTCCTCCTGGTAGTATAATATGTTTCATATTTTTCGATATTAGCAGCTAGTCGGTTTCCTTACTTTTTCATATTTTGCTGTGTTGTTCTTTTGAAAATTAGAAATGTCTTAAATGGGCTGAAGCTTTTTAGTTTGCCATAAACTTTTGTCTTATGCATTGATTTTGTCGGGACACTAAAAACTGTATTTAAATTAGGCGAACTCAAGAGACGTTTTTTACTTATATCTATAAATAATACTGAAAAACGTAATTGTCCTGCTTTTTGAAGGAATAAAATTTTTCTCATAATGGGCACGCAAATGATGAGGTGATACATGAATAGATATGCTTCTAGGAGCACATTATTTAAGTAGAGTCTATTTAAAATAAAATTTAACCCTTAATGGTATTAAATACAAAAAAATTGCAAAAAGCATACAAAGGGACGTCATAAACGTTTAGGCTAAATAAGCTAAATCTGTTCTCAGTCATTTGAAAATCATTTATTTTGCTTTCTTTACCGTCTGGATTTTTACAATACATCGCAAATTTGTTAAACTGAATTTTCGCAAAATACTTCGGTAATAAATATTGTTGGATGATTTGCCCTCAAGTAGATGCTACTCCAACTGCTACTCCCCCCCTCCTGACCTCCTATTTTTCCAACCCGTTCTACCTTTCAAATGTTTCGTATCTAATCTGTGAACCTCTCTTCCTATTTTGGAGTATATCCCACTGGAACTTAGCGATCTTCCTTGCTTTCATTCGAATTCCAAATTTATTTTTTTATACTTCCCGTAGCGTTTCCCTCTGATTTTCTAAAAATAATAAAAAGGTTATTTCTTTAACTCTATTAAGCTTTGTTCAAAATTAAGTGAACCAGACATCCGTTCTATTGTAGTATCATTGTAATTTTCGATTTTCTATTAGGCTCCTAAAACTCACTAACGTTTCGTTTACAGCGGATTATTCATACATACATATGTATAAATAATAAATTAAAAATCCTTATCTGAATTTGAATTCTTTTTATTTTCACAAGACACTGGTGGTTTCTTTCTGCTCAGTCGAGCGTACGCACGTGAACTTAGACAAAAGGGCTGAGTTTGTTTTTTCCTTTATAAAGTATATAAATCTTTACCGATTTTTCCGCTTCAAATTCCAAACAAACGAGTTTCAGCATTAAATGCGACACAAGCAGGCATTTGCATACGTACCTACATATATATGTTTCTGAAAAGTCAAAACAACACTTTTGCCTTGGTACTTGATTATAATCTGGCACGATTAAGTATTTGAGGCATAGAGTTATCCGGTAATATCGATATGCTTGCTTGTTATGGTAGAGCCGGTTGATTTAGCTTTACGCCTTAAACTGTTCTTGTGTATTGAACTATGCATTTATTATACATTCCCATAGGAGTGTGAGTTAGGTTTACCCAACCCTAGGATCCAAGATCCGAGTCGTTGTTAGGTGATTTTGATCTATCAAACATTTTCTGGGACGAAAGTAGTAGAGATGTAGACTAATATATTTCTTTCGTTCACCCATTGACTAAAAAGTCGAAATCTGCGATAAATTCTTGTATTTTCAATGGATAAAAGTGACCGAAAGAGTTAAAATGGGTTGAAAAGCACTATACGATATATTTCTACATCATTATAGCATTTAAAAGCTATTTTGATCATTTTCGCGTTTGCCGTAAAAAAGGTCTGAACCCTTGAATTGATTGTTCCAAATTTTGGGATTTTACTCCTCTCAACTCCGAACCTTGGAAAACTGGCATGTGAATGTGTTTATGTATGTAGATACTAGATAGGTATGTATGCATTTAGTAATAAAACTAAGTACGCACTTTGTAAGATAGCGTTTTGGAATTGGCCAAAACATGCTTTTTTAAATAACGGATACCTACTCTTAAATGTCATGTTCTGGAATAGGTTTTGTAATAAAATCCTCGTCTTATTCATATCATTTTTACGACAGTACGGTAATTTCATTTCCCTCTAAGTTCTGTTATCTCTTAAAGCGGAATGTATTGTAAAATTTGTGTGTACTATCATGTAAATTAATGCGAATAAAGATAGGATCACCTGCACGATTATGATCCAAAAAACTTTATAACTACTTTGTTAACCCTGATCTATCTCTTAAAATTGATTCAACGATTCCTGATCGTCTAATTGAAAAATAGTGGTTAAGGATGCCAGAGTAATTACAATCGCCTATTTTCATTGTGATTAGTGTACTTTCAGAAATTTCGTGTTTTTAGCAAATGGCCCCAACGTTAAAGAAAGTGATCAAGACTGGATGAGTTTGGACGCAGTGGTGAGTTTTGATAATGTTTCATTGTAATAAAGTGAAATTTCCTGAATATATTATGTGAGGCTTAAATGACTTATTATTACGTCTTGTGCTGTACTCGCATATAAATCTTTCAGTGAAGTCAACTTTACTCTAATCTGTATTATTAAAATTTGGACGGCATCAGTTCTTAAAGCCATGCATATTTGCAACACGTTCAGAAGCTCAGATTCATTAATTTTAAGAATTATATTTTATTCTAAAGAAAAATTTTCGAGTAATTTAATAAAAAGAAATCAGTATAATCGTCGAATATGGCTGTAAGCAGGGGTGGATTAAGGGGCGGTGGGGGCGGCCGCCCCCACTATTGGCCAAAAATATTTGGCGAGATAAAGAATGCATATTTAATTTGCAATGGTTTGTGGCCGTCAGTATTAATGACATTTTTTGGTTTTTTGCGACCTCGAAGCACGGTTTTTTGTATTCGGCAAAGATTTTTCCCGATGTACAAAGACTTTGGGACCGTCTTTCGTATATGTACAAAGATTTTTGGAAGACAAAAACTGCAAAAAAGGTTTGAAATTCGCAAAAATTTTCGGCGAATGAGTAACTGTGGTAACTGTGTGTTCCATATATCTTTATAATGTCAGACAAAAGCATTTCGAAAGGAAAATTATGACATTTTTCGGCGCTTCGCGCCGTTTTGATACCATTATTAGTGATTTTTGCCCTCAGAAACCCAGAAATTAGCTAAAATACACTACCAAAGGTCGAACAACTCCGTTTTTGCCACACCAAAATCGCTATTGTAACATATTATAGTACTTAAAAATTTGTGTGTACAAAATGTGCAAAGACGATTAGGGACCATCTTTGCACATGTACAAAAGGACCTTGTACAAAAAAACACTGCCTGGAACAGTGTTTTCTTGTACAAGGTCCGTTTATACATGTACAAAGATGATCCCCAAAAGTCTTTGTACATTTTGTACATGCAAATGTTTGTGTACTATAATGAAGTACAGTAGCGATTTTAGTGTGGTAAAACAGGGTTTTCGATCTTTGGTAGTGTATGTTAGCTAATTTCTGGGTTTCTGACGCCAAAAATCACTAAAAATTGTGCCGAAACGGCGATTTGGACATTTTTACATTCTGAAATGCAAATTCTGCCATTTTAAAGATACAAACAATTACTCATTTCGGCGCGCGAAGCGTCGAAAATTTTCAGGAATTTTACACCTTTTTTACAGTTTTTATCTTCCCAAAAATCATTGTACATTTTGTACACACAAATTTTTAGGTACTATAATATGGTACAGTAGCGATTTTAGTGTGGTAAAAACAGAGTATTTCGACTTTTGGTAGTGTATTTTAGCTAATTTCTGGGTCTCTAAGGGCACAAATCAGTAATAATCGTCTTAAAACGGTGCGAAGCGCCGAAAAAATTCGTCAATTTTCCTTTCGAAATGGAATTGCTGCCATTATAAAGATATATAGAACACACAATTACTCATTTCGGCGGGAAATTTTTTCGAATTTCTGACCTTGTTTGCCATTTTTGTCTTCCCAAAAATCTCTGTGACGGTCCCGAAAAGTCTTTGTACGTCGGAAAAAATCTTTGCTGAGTTCAAAAACACTGGCCTAGAAGCCATTTTCTGCTCACGGGATGGCTTCAAAACCGATTTCAGTAGCAGAAACAGCTATTTCAGCACAGAATTTCTTTTAAATTCGAGCATGACATTTAAAAATTTTCAACGTTCGGCGTCAGCTGCTACAAATACAGGAAATCGAGCAGTAACTCAAGCTTCGAAAAATTGTCGAAAATTTCGATTTTTCAAAAAAATGTGTCAGAAGGGATTTTAGATAAAAATAAACAATGTAAAAGACCGAAAAAACGCTCTTTTGCACACGAAGAACTAATTTTCGGACCTATTTTTGATTGTTTTTCGGAAAAGTTTGGGTACCGCCCCCTTCCTCACCGTTAGGAAAATCTTGGATCCGCCACTGGCTGTTAGTTCACCCAACGAACGATAAACTCATGAATGTATGCAGCTGGAAAAATGCTAAAGCGGATAAATGCGCACTTATTCGTCTAAGATACGTTGTTTTGATTAAAATGTATTACATATGTAGTCAATCATACAGGCTTCAAAAGGTAATTAGAGATGAAGCGGGTACCCGTATCCGATACAGTACTATCCGGATGATTTTAGGATTTTGATCCGGAACTTTGAATTTTTATTAACTGAATCCAGTGACGCAAGTTTGAGTAAACTACCCGAATCCGGAAACGAATCTTTAGGCATTCTATCAGGGGAATCAGATCTAATCATTCACACGTTTTTCTGGAAAGAGACGCTTACAACAAACTTATAGGGAGTTAACTCAAGCAAAACGATTTTCACGCAACATGCGCACTTGAATAGATTTTAGCGCGTTTTCTAGCTAAATAGCTCAAAATTTTCCGTCGCTTTGCATCGGATTTGTTTGTCTTCCAAACAGCCCGAATTTGCATGAAACATTGTAAATATTTCAAAATCTTCTGACGCTCCACGCAGCTTCCTTTATGCCTATACCGCTTTTTTGACATATACTACCAGAATTGATAACTGCACAACTTATAGAAATTTTCCAGCAGAGCCGAGCCTGAATATTATATTGGAAAATCATGAACAACATTGTTTTTTCTATTTGTTGAAATAGTGTGATTTTTTTATTAATATATACATATTTAGGTGTATATTCATGATAAATTTTCTTCGTTAAAAGCACCTCAACTTTATTTTACAGATAAAAAGAGGCAAGCGTCTTCGAAGCATGGAAAATAAGCAGTAAGTTATGCGATAGCCTTGCTGTTTGCTTGACTTTTTGTTTATGGTCTATAACTAGTTTAATTATGTTGTTATAATAGTGGTGGGCATAGGTGGGCGGCACAAAAATCTTCTGAGGGGTTCAAGGTTTTTCAAAGGTCAAAAATTGTGGTATGGCAAAAAACACCATTTTTCAACGTTTCTCATCCAGCACTATCCATTGGCATCAAAAAATTTTGTGGGGGGGATTTTCAAAAAATTGCATTCTGGAGGGTATTTTGGTTTCTGGGGGTATTTATCTTCTCGGGGGTGCATACTCCCAAACCCCTCACGCACAGGTATGGTTATAGGTACATATGCTGTTGCACGTCATACTTCAGGGCTGTATTTTAGACCTACATGTAACAAGTAATGGGAAATTTGATATCCATATCCAAAGTCAGTCGTCTCATCTCCCATCACCCCGAGGCAAAGACTTTTTCATCCCCCATTTCTGTCAAAAATTGAAGTATTAAGCCATTGTTAAGTGCTTTTTGTCATTTTTGGTCGATAAATTAAAATTCATTTACTTCCCCCGCCCACTTAAAATTGCCGTCTGTCCGCTCCCAAAATTTTGAGCCGTTACGTAAGTGATTTAGCATTCTAAATGGCCAATCCTAAGATAATGCTTTGATCTTTGAAAATATTGTATTTTTCTTAAATAGAAATAACAGTCCTTCTACATGTATTTTTAGTTGTGTGGCATTTGTATGTGCAAGTATTTTATAAAATGATCTTAGCAATAAAAGACTGACTTTTGTACGGGACAAAGATTTTGAGGCTCGTGTAGCACGTTAACTGTGGTTATTAGTGAAGTTATGCTAATTCGTGGGCTTCCAGTGATAAGAAAATATTCAATTAATACGGCTTAAAGCGCTGGAAAATTTTGATATTCTCATAGTTTTCACGTAGAATGTTTTGGTCTTTTCTCAGCAGTAGTCTCAAAAATTATCTTGCTGTGCTGCAACTTTTGTTTTTTCTTGAATCGCCTGGCTGACAGCACTTGAATATAGAAAGGGTTAGGTAGGGTAGGGTAATATCCCCTCTCACCCCCATGCCCGTGTGTGGTCTTAATAAACGAAATGTAATCGAAAAAATAGTAATTAATATCGGAGCACCGGTAAATTAATACTTTAGATCTGTAATATCAGTAAAACGTATGAAATATTACATTTCCTAGGTCTTTCAAATAGAAAATTATGCGGAGGTCATTTTCAGAATTTTATGAAGGGGCTTAGCATTCAGCAGCCATTCTGTATGTCAAACATTGAGAACACGCTTAGTCCGACCAAATATTGCAAAACTCCCGCGTGCATATCTCGTTTTCAACTGCTAGAAATTGCATATTCCTCCAGTGCTGCCCCAGATTTTTCGGAAATATTCTATTTGTTCGGCCTTGTATTAATTCTCGGCAGGCACGTTGCTGTGGGGGAATGGGGGGTCCGGATCACACCTGGGCGTGGGGGTTGGGGGTATGCACCCCCCAGAAATCAGAATACCCCCCAGAATTCAACTTTTGAAAATTTTTTTCGTTTTTGTCGCAATTTTTTGATGCCAATGGATAGTGCTTGATGAGAAACGTCGAAAAATGGTGTTTTTTACGCCATACCACCATTTTTGAGGCCAGTTTTTGACCTTTGAAAAATCTTGCACACCACCCCCCCCCAGAATTTTCTTTGCTGCCCACATATGGTCCGGACCCCCCCAAAATTCGGAAAAAACCGGAAAAATAGGACTTTTTACACGTTATTTTGTTCTATTTTTGGTTTAGACCCCCCAAATTGGTGTTGGTCCCCCTCCCTAAAATAGGAGGGTCAGCTACGTACGTGCCTGATTCTCGGCACCATTGTTTTTAATCCTCAAGCAATTATATTTCGTAATTATTTTAGCTTACACAAGCAAATTTCATTTATTCACCGACGACTTCTGTATGTAAGTCACTTTCGGAATTCAAGAGTCAATCAATACTATTTGTCGAAATAAATTTTAGTCTTATGTTTTTTGGCCATTTGTCGCGCAGTATGCGCTTTTCATTGAAATGTGTTATATAATGTCTCATTGTTAATCCTGTCAAATACTACGTTAACCAAGGTGTCTATCGGTTTTTTTACTGAATGGCAGCCACTGCCTGACAAATATAATGGCTCAAAATTTAGGGGGCATAGTTGCACAGCATGGCCGGTTCGGGAAATTGGATAGCTGACGGGGGTCAGTTAGAGAGCTTTCATGGGTGAAAATGATATAAAAAAACTAGTAAGTGCTAGAACATCGTGATAATTGTTAATCCACAGTTTTTGGTCAATTTAATTTATTTTTAGCCATCATTTGCCCTTATTTTCCCCAGAAATTTACCATTTTTCCTCTCTGGTTGTCTGGACACTAACCCCCCTCTTTACATGCATGTCTGACGGGTGTTGTCGGACATTTTTAGCGCAAGTGTGTATGGCCACTCTTTCTTGACCAAAAATGACAAAAGTGCATTGGAATGGTCTAAACATGCAGTCTTGCCCAAAGTTGGGACTCGGGGGATTACGTATAAATCCCTCTTCTTCTGTTACACGTATACATGTAACGGCTCGTATACATGTGACGGCTCGAAATTCAGGTTGGGTGGTCCCCGACCATTTTTAAGGAGGGGGAGGGGTAAATGACATCCAACTTTTGGCCAGAAACGGCCAAAAAATTCAATTTTTTTATAAAAATTGGGGTCAAACATTTTCTGGCTTTGGGGTTAGGGGACGACCAAGTTTGGGTGGGGATCCCCCATCCCCAGTAACATGGCTGCGTATATGGCTTTTGTAGGATTTAACGCTTTTAAAATTGCAGTTACGCTTTCGCTTGCTGTCTATGCAAAACGTATTTTGAAACTCACGAACAAGTGGATAGACATGTGGCCAGCTCGGAACATGTTAAACAATTGGAGGAACGCAAAAAACGGCAAAATGGTCAGTTTCGATTGTGTGTGCCTTTAAATGTTTTCAACAGCAGCTTGTATCTTACCTCACAAATGCATCATGCTGATGACATAGCCAACTCCATAGGTGGACAGCACCAAAATTCTTGGGGGGGGGGTGAAAAAAATTTTAAAGGTCTAAAAATGGTCCCAAAAGTGGTCGTATGGCGAAAAAACACCACTTTTCGACGTTTCTCATCGCGCACTATCCAATGGCATCAAAAAATGCTAAAAAAGCAAAAAAAATTTCTGGGGGGTATTTTGATTTCTGGGGGGTATTTCGACTTCTGGGGGTGCATACCCCTCCGAACCCCCCCACGCTCATGTGTGGACTTCGGTAGGGCCTAGGTGCTTCGTGGATTTCCTTCTGCAATCACCGAAATTCAGTTTTTTGAATTTTTCGCTTGGCAATTTTTTTAGTAACATTGGATAGAATTAATTGCGAAATCGTAGCAAAAATACTCTTTCTCGCCCTGCTGTCAATTTTTAGACCATTTTTTCAAACTTTATACCGTTTTGACCATACGTGGGCAGCAAGAAAATTCTGGGGGGGGTCCAAGATTTTTTGAAGGTCAAAAAACGGCCTTAAAAATGGTGATATGGCGATAAAAACACCATTTTTCGACGTTTCTCATCAAGCACTATCCATTGGCATCAAAAAATTGCGAAAAAAACGAAAAAAAATTTCAAAAATTGATTTCTGGGGGGTCTTTTTGATTTCTGGGGGGTCTTTTGGTTTCTGGGGGGTCCAGACCCCCCCAGATCCCCCCACGCCCATGTGTGGTTTTGACCCTCGAGAATCATGACATACCCGTAGAATTTGGGCTCTGTTCATGTATAATGACTAATTATGCCTTTGATTTAGCTTATAAGTGTGAATTTTTTGTGATTATTCGAAATGTTTTAGCTCTGACAGCTGGACAGGTATGTGATACCGATTTTGATAGTTCAGTCCTTTCTAACGATAATTATCGCACATGGACGTGAGTGAGTGTTTGTGGGGTTCGTAACCATAGGTGGGCGGCACCAAAATTCTGGGGGTGCAAGATTTTTCAAAAGGTCAAAAACGGCCCTAAGAATGGTGGTAGAGCGAAAAAACATCATTTTTTAACGTTTCTTATCGAGCACTATCCATTGGCATCAAAAAATGCGAAAAAACAAAAAAAAATCAATTGAATTCTGGAGGGTATTTTGGTTTCTCGGGGGAGGGGTGTATACCCCCAACCCCCACGCCAAGGTATGCTTGTAACCCCAGAATCCGGTAGACCCCCTGGAAATCGATAGAACCCCAGAATTATTTTATGTGATTCTTCTCAGTTTTACACCACACAGACCCCCCGGTTAGAATTTGGTTGCTGTCCACCTATGATAATTAATTGCATTAAGTTTAATCTATCTATAACTCGAAATTTAGCAGATGTTGTGTTCAGGGCCTGCTATTGCGGCAAAGACTATGGAAAGTGCGGTTGGAGTTTTGAATCCACGGGTTAACGAAGAAAACGGCGAAGGTACGGAGGGTATCGGTGAATTCACGTGCGATCCATGTGCAAAGGCTATGAATAGCCGCGCTCAGTTAGAAGCGCACATGAATAGCAAGAAGCATAAGGATAAAATTGCGGCTTAAATCTGTCTCGCGAAACTAGACATATTCATTTTTGTTTTCTTTTTAAATTCGCTCTTAAGCTCTGTAATGCAATCATACACGAAAAAAGTTTATGTGTATTTAGGTTATAAGTAAGTATGTAGCTTTTCGTCTTTACATGCATCTGTCTCGCTTTGGTTTTTTACACAAATTGGTGTTTTAAAAAGGTGAGTAAATTTTATTAGATTTTTGCATGTTGAACATTTTGTGAACTATTTCATTAGGCTCTCTAATGCTACATACACGTTTACTGTTTGTCACTTTTATTCCTGATAGTTTTACGCATTGTTTTTAATGATTCCACTTGAAATGACAAAATTTTAAAAATTTAAAAATTTCATTAAAAAACTACTTTATAGTATATTATACCCACACTAAGTCTGCTTTTTATTGCGCAGGCTTTTCTGAGTTCATTGAATTATTGTAGGACTTTTCGTGAAACGTTCATTCTACCTACCTAACACGCTTCACTTTATATGTCTGATATCAAATTGGTTTATGGAGCAAGTCATTTATTACAATGCTTATTATACTTGAGGCGTCGTTTATTCGAATTTAAGTTGTTTTATGTAAAATTCGGCTGCTCGTCGTTCGCGGTCAATTTGACGGATCTTTTGCAACATAGATTTGCATCGCTTCTTTTACTATGATCCGTAATCATTCGCAATGACATATGATGTTTCTTGATTTGAATAATTAAAATTTTGACAAATCGATTTAAAAAGCGTCGAATAATTGTTTGGGCGATGTGTATAGCGAGCTTTACGATTTTCATATGCAAGCCGAAATTCTCTGTAATTGCCTTGAGCTGATTCATATTTACCATACGCTGACAGTTTAGCTTGATATAAATCCTTAAAAGCCCTAACGTTATGTGAAGGCCTAGCACATTTTGCTGTAGTATTAATACGAATTTTTGATCTAGAAAGTGAAAATGGGTCGTTTGAAATATGTACATGGAGCAGATACCAGGGTTGTAATCATACGTGGGCAGCAAGAAAATTCTGGGGGAGGTCCAAGATTTTTTGAAAGTCAAAAATGGCCTTAAAAATGGTGATATGGCGATAAAAACACCATTTTTCGACGTTTCTCATCAAGCACTATTCATTGGCATCAAAAAATTGCAGAAAAAAACGAAAAAAAAATTTCAAAAATTGATTTCTGGAAGTCTTTTGGTTTCTGGGGGGGGGTCAAGACCCCCCCCAGATCCCCCCACGCCCGTGTGTGGTTGTAATTTTTCGCGGATAGTCATCATCCTTAGGTTGCATCGCATAAGACCATGATTAGTAAGTTTATTCGCTGTAGTTCGTTTCGCATAAGTTTTATGAAAGTTTTAAGCAAATGGATGATCAAGTCGATGCTATGATCGCAGTCTGTCGGTTTATTGGCGGACATAACTTAAAATTTATGCCAGAGCTAGTGCGAAACGGACTACAAGCTCAGTTGTACATACAAGGAATACAGGATTTTTGATTAATTATCCGTCGTGCCTCATGCAGCACTTAATGTTTTTGCAGCGAACCTAGTCTATTTTACGCAAGGCCAGAGCCGAAGTGCTACCCATACATAGGCAGCAGCCAAATTCTGGGGTCCACCGAAGCGGTGTTGCCAAAAAAAATCGATTTTGGGGGGGAGATTATTGGAGGGTCTCCATCACACCTGGGCGTGGGGGGTATGCACCCCCCCAGAAATCAAAATACCCCCCAGAATTCGAATTTTTGAAAATTTTTTTTCGTTTTTTTTCGCAATTTTTTGATGCCAATGGATAGTGCTTGATGAGAAACGTCAAAATATGGTGTTTTTATCGCCATACCACCATTTTTAAGGCCATTTTTCGACCTTCAAAAAAATCTTGCACCTCCCCACCCCAGAATTTTCTCACTGCCCACGTATGGTCTCCATCCCAGATCAGACATGCACGTGATGGTCCAGACCCCAAAATGGGAAAATGAAGCGAAATGAAGGCCAGAAATGGATGAAAATTTGAGATCTGTTCAAAAGTGCCTTAAATTGACCAGAAACTAATGAAGTACCTACCTACCTACTTTTAGGGCTACATATTTTAGCGCTTAGACCATTTTTTGTGGTCATTTTGGCTGAAAAATCTCAATTTTTAACCCCTCCAGATCGGCCGTACTCATACGTGGGCAGCAAGAAAATTCTGGGGGGGTGCAAGATTTTTTTGAAGGTCGAAAAATGGCCTTAAAAATGGTGGTATGGACGATAAAAACACCATTTTTCGACGTTTCTCATCAAGCACTATCCATTGGCATCAAAAATTGCGAAAAAAACAAAAAAATTTTCAAAATTGAATTCTGGGGGTATTTTGATTTCTGGGGGGTATTTTGGTTTTCTGGGGGGGGTGCATACCCCCAAATCCCCCACGCCCAGGTGTGGCCGTACTGTGCATCTACATATATGGTTTATCAGACTCCCCAAGGCCCTTGTGAATGTAGTTACCCGTACCCCCTACATGATATACATAGGTACCTACCTCACATGGGCGTGGGAGGTTTGCACCCCCCAGAAGTAACCTCCATAATTCTATTTTTAGTAACATTTTTGGCAAGTTTACTCATCCTGACCCCCAGAATTTTCCCGCTGTCCACGTATGGTTGGTATCTACTAGAGATGTGCCAGGGCCGCCATTTCTGCCGGGCGCCGGGGCCTAAAGTTGTACATTAAAACAGGTCATTGAGATACTGAGTCGTGCGAATATGGTGCACTACTTGAACAATTGTCTGATTTTCTAAATATCCTATTCTACTGTTTCTACATCCATATTTTGAATGTATTTTACTCTACAATTGAGTGCTTCTAATCTTTAAAACACGACTTATTCGCTTTGTCATAAGTAAACACGCAGGTGAGACTACCGTGGCATGTGTTTCCTTGAACCTACATAGTATAGGTCGCGCAGATTTGTTTGTTTTGTTGTTTCACCTTTATTATTCTGCTGATTACTTAACGAATTGTTGCACGATTGGTCTGACCCATGTTTCCCAAGGTCGAAAGTTCAGGGGGTGAAATACCAAAATTTAGAACCACTAAATTTAGAGTTTAGCCTGTTTTGCAGGTCAATTATGAAAAATGGATAAAACATCCTATATAGCATGTTTTAATGTAGAAAACTGCATTTTTAACTACTTTTTGTCCCATTCTGACTAGTTACGTCACTCTTGTAAGTAAAAAATATAATAATTCATCGAAACTTTTTGACAGTTCCTTCTAGGTATTTTGTGGGTAAACACAACAGAAATGTATTAGTGAAAATTTTTTAATATTTTCGCTGCTTTTGTACCCAAAAATCATGCAGAAAATGTTTTATAGCTCGAACTCGTCCGACAGTGATTCAAGTCTCGGACCCCGAGGTGGGGGTCATACACCCCCTCACCCCCCCCCCCCCCGATGGGAATGTGAGGTCTGAACGTTTCCAAAAACTAATCGTAGCCTATTTACACTTTCTCAACTTAGAGCACACACCTGCTCATCGCAATTATTAAGTCGTTTCGTTAAACTATAAAAAACTATCTTTAGGTCCGTTTTCTCTTTTTTCACAACACTTATATGTTAACTCGCTGATTTTGATTCCCCTTATTTCTCCTCCACAAGTCAGCTTTTAATCAGAGAGGATACATATGTATATTACTGAAATTGATTTCAACATCAAATCATATTCAAGATATTTTTGAAAAAAATTATCAGTAAGAAGTTTTCAACTAAATTCGAATACTTTTTGTCACAATGTATTCCTAATTTAATACCTCGATTCAAACTCGATCTGTCTGACGTACTTATTTGTCACTGGATTTCTTATGTACGAGTATGCATTACCTCAAAAATAACACATTGAGTGCTAATTTAAAATGCGTCGACTCTGATTATTAAAAAAATTGCTAATGCTTGGAAGCGAATAAAGATTTTTATGCTTTCTGACCATACCTGGACGTGAGGGGGGTTTGGGGGTATGCACCCCCCCTCCCGAGAATTCAAAATACCCTCCCCTCTCAGATTTCAATTTTTGAAAATTTTTTTCATCCGCAAGTTTTTGATGCCAATGGATAGTGCTCGATGAGAATTGTTGAAAAATGGTGTTTCTTCGCCATACCACCACTTTTAAGGTCATTGTTTACCTTCGAAAAAACTTTGCAGACCCCCCCACACGTGGGCAGCAAGAAAATTCTGGGGGGGTGCAAGAGTTTTTGAAGGTCAAAAAATGGCCTTAAAAATAGTGGTATGCACACCTGGGCGTGGGGTTTGGGGGGTATGCACCCCCCCAGAAACCAAAATACCCCAGAAATCAAACACTACCCCCCCCAGAATTCAATTTTTGAAAATTTTTTTCGTTTTTTTCGCGATTTTTTGATGCCAATGGATAGTGCTTGATGAGAAACGTCGAAAAATAGTGTTTTTATCGCCATACCACCATTTTTAAGGCCATTTTTCGACCTTCAAAAAATCTTGCACCCCCCCCCCCAGAATTTTCTTGCTGCCCACGTATGGTGGTATGGCGATAAAAACACCATTTTTCGACGTTTCTCATCAAGCACTATCCATTGGCATCAAAAAATTGCGAAAAACGAAAAAAATTTTCAAAAACTGAATTCTGGGGGTATTTTGATTTCTGGGGGTATTTGTTTTCTGGGTGCATACCCCCCAAACCCCCCCACGCCCAGGTGTGCCCCCGCAACTTTGGTGCCGCCCGCCTATGTTTCTGACTAATGAAACTTCTCTTTTCGCACTTATTGCATAAATTTTCAATTATGTTTTGCAGCCCCGGCCCGGGCCTGGCACATCTCTAGTATTTACCTACGCGTATGCATGGAGGAATTAACAAGGCTAGATGGGTAGCCTAATTCATGCCGATTAAATTTGAGTGAAGAAAGCCTCAATATACATACCCTACCCATCTGTCAAGCATGCTATGGTTCTAAAGTTACTTACATCACATCACATGTCTAGAATTTCGGACTGACCCTCAGCTATTTATTTATCGTCTATATGTACTGGTAAGTAGGTAGGTGAGTCCAGCCAACCACTTTGGAAGGTCGAAAAATTTCAGTAGCCATTGACAAGAAATCGCAGGATTGTACATAAAAAAATGAAAATTTTATTCTGAGGCTTTTGAATTCGGTACAGTAGGTACTGTATGTACATAAGAAATCATAAATGCGCATGCGGAGATAGACTTCACTCAATTCTACTTTAATTTTAGCTTAGCTTCACCTTATTTTCTAGAAAATTATAACTTCATAAAAAGTGGGTGTCTAACGGAGCCCGTCCGCAAAGTTGTGGATCACCGAATCTTCAAATCCACAAAGCCCTTGGACACATGTTGCACTCCTACGATTATGATCCAAAAAAATGACGATTCCTACGAAAAATCTATGAAGTTCGAGTCATATACTCAAGAACATTAAACACGATGAAACGGGCTGACAAAACATAAATTATCCTTTACAATCGTGAAAAACAACCATCCATTAATTTTGATGACGTCGAAAATGCAATGCAAAAATGATAAACTAAATAATAATAATCAGCCAAGCGAGCAATTCGATTCAAAGGATAATTAAATGAGATTTCTAGCTGCTTGGTTATTTTGCGCTTAATGAACGGTTTTCAGTAAGTAGTAGGTACCTACGATTTTTGCTAGTTTTGGAAAAAGTTGGGGTCGATCGGAAATGCAGGATTCGCCACTGATAGCAAATTGATTTAGGATACGAAGCTGTTTTGCATGGTTTTGAAAAACTTCCCAACATTTCGGACTTAAATAATTACGCACAAAATCTCTATCGAAATGTAATTTTGACATCTGAAAATGGCCAAAAAAGCAAAAAAATTTAAAATTTGATTTTTGGGGTCTATACTTAGGTTTTTAAATACTGAGGGGGACCAACGTCTATGTGCTTTAAAATTTTTACAGCATCAAATTCGAAAATTTTGTAAAATGAAAATGATAAAATAGATTGTAAGTGTGAATTCTGTAAGTCTGCAAGAACAATTGATATCAAATAAGATAAAAAGAGGCGACTTTCTAAAAAATTATTAAAGCTCTTCCAGCTAGAAAAATTTTTCTTCTCTAATCTAAGACCTCGGCATTCATAAGAAAAATCCCGAAATAAATTTGTTCTAGATACATGGAATAAAATTCTTCATTTTTAGGACATGCAAATGAATTAAGCAATCCAAAATGCAAGCAGATTAGACAAATATCTGTGTTAAGGATTCAAAGTGAGATTAGAAATCTGAGAATTATGGCACATTTTTTGTTTCGGCGAAAAACACATATCAAAAGACGAGTTAGATGCATACCTGGGCGTGAGGGGTTTGGGGGTATGCAACCCCTAGAAAAGAATACCCCCCAGAATTCAATTTTTGAAAATTTTTATTGTTTTTTCGCAATTTTTTGATGCTAATGGATAGAGCTCGATGAGAAACGTTTGAAAAATGGTGTTTTTTGCCATACCACCATTTTTAGGCAATTTTTCGACGTTTGAAAAAAATCATGCACACCTCCTCAGAGCTTTGATGCCGCCCACCTATGTTAGATAGATCGTCTCCCTTTCGAACCATTATAATACATAGAAAATAAGTCAAGAATTCAATCGTTTCCACACAACGCGCAACGCCATTTTCTAAAGTACGATTGAAAAAATTGGCAGAATAATTTAAAATTTTTGTTAAAGGATTGTTCTGAACAGGCGAATTCCATCAAAACGCCGTAATCGCCCGTCACGTGATCAAACTTCGATGTCAGCTTTAGTCGAAAGGTCAACAAAGGTGATTTACCCGGTTGGAATCTGTGGTAGTTTGAAAAATTCGCTCGTTTTTTTGGGCAAATCTTTTCCGATTCTTCACCTTTCGAATCGACACTCATTTCTTGCTCCATCCATTTATCGCTTATTCTGAAACTTTTAAGTTGATTATTCGCAAAATTATCCCGGATTCTGCGAGATATTTCGATTTCCCTTTCGAATTTATCAGTAATCGCCAAAAAATTCAAATCATGGGCGTAGTTCTTTAAATTTCGGTTACACCACGTTGGACTATAGGCCGAGCAGTCATAAACTGCCCATTTTTCGACAAAATCATTCGAATGGCACGGGTCGTTTTTAGGCTTTTTGGCTACGGGTGATGAATGACCGCATGCAGAAGCGACCAACATGTCGACCTTCGAACAAAAAAAATGAAATTACCAATCAAAAACGCGAATTTATGGTCTACATGATGTAATAACAGGGCTGTATTTAAGGGGCGGCCGACCTTCCCCCCTTGGCCGAAAAATTTTTTTGAAAGACAATATAGTGCACGGCATAATTGGGAGCACACCTATGCATTGGGGGGTTGAGGGTATGCACTCCCTCTCAGAGAAACCAAAATAAAATACCCTCCAGAAATCAAAATACACCCCAGAATTCAGTTTAATTTTTTTGTTTTTTTTCCCGCAATTCTTTAATGCCAATGGATAGTGCTCGATGAGAAACGTCAAAAATGGTGTTTTTTTCGCCATACCACCATTTTTTAAGGCCATTTTTTGACCTTTGAAAAATCTTGCACCCCCCCCCCAGAATGTTCTTGCTGCCCACGTATGGTTGGGTTGGGAGTCACCAAAGTTCTAGGGGGTGTGCTAGATTTTTTCAAAGGTCTAAATATGGCCTTCAACATGGTGGTATGGCGAAAAAACACCATTTTTCAACGTTTCTCATCGAGCACTATCCATTGGCATCGAAAAATTGCGAAAAACACAAAACAAATTTTCAAAAATTGAATTCTGGGGGTGTTTTGGTTTCTGGGGGTGCATGCATACCCCCAAGTCCAACCCCACCTCCCCTCACACGCCCAGGTATGGTGCACGGAAATATGGAAAAATCGCATATTTTTGTCGTAAAATCTTCAAATTTTCGGCTCTTCGCGCCAGACGTGCAGTATTTTCCATAATTTTGGTACATGCGTCACCAAAAAATGACACTTTTTATAGCCATTTGAGTGGAGAAAAATTGTTTTTACTAAAAATTCGAATTTTATAATCCTAATGGATAGAGCATGTCAAAAAACGTTCAAAAATGCGGTCTTTCAGAGCTATCTGGATAAATTACCCGAGATATAGACCAATTTATGCTGGGTCCACCCGCCCCCTTCTTGGCCTAATCCTATATATGGACCTGTGTGATAAAGTATGGTTCTTGTTTATATATTTATTTATTCACGTTGATTTTACTTAAAATCTTTTTAAAAATTAAATCATCTCATCAAGACAAATTTACTTGATGAATTTATTTATTCATTGAGTTCAGCGATATTTTAGCGAAATTTTAGATAAAATTTCAGGTAAAAATTGTAGTTACAAAGCCGATTTATATGCTTTACGAAATCGTAAACTTAAAACCCCTTGCTGAATGTCAGTATTTGAAGCGGTCCATAAAATTCCAATATACAAAAAATTTGACTGGTGAATGATAATAATAAGCTGATTTTGTGTATAAACACTTGCAGCATGAAACAGTGATAAAATAATACACCTTTGTACCCTGAAGAATACATAGTAACCATACGTGGGCAGCAAGAAAATTCTGGGGGGTCCAAGACTTTTTGAAGGTCAAAAAATGGCCTTAAAAATGGTGGTATGGTGATAAAAACACCATTTTTCGACGTTTCTCATCAAGCACTATCCATTGGCATCAAAAAATTGCGAAAAAAACGGGAAAAAATTTTCAAAAATTGAATTCTGGGGGTATTTTGATTTCTGCGGGGGGTCTTTTGGTTTCTGGGGTCCAGACCACCCCCCAGACCCCCACGCCTATGTGTGATAGTAACCATAGGTGGGCAGCACCGAAATTCTGGGGGGGTGAAAAAATTTTCAAAGGTTAAAAAATGGTCTTAAAAGTGGTCGTATGCATAGGTGGGCAGCACCAAAATTCTGGGGGGTGAACAATTTTCAAAGGTCTAAAAATGGTCTTAAAAGTGGTCGTATGGCGAAAAAACACCATTTTTTCGACGTTTCTCATCGCGCACTATTCAATGGCATCAAAACATTGCTAAAAAAGCAAAAAAATTCCAAAATTTGAATTCTGGGGGGGTATTTTGATTTCTGGGGGGGTATTTCAACTTCTGGGGGGGTGCTTACCCCCAAACCCCCCACGCCCATGTGTGATAGTAACTGATGAGAACAAAATAATAAGACCGTAGAAAGAAAAGTTATATCTGCAGCTAAATATGCATAATATAAAAATTACGTACAACAGACATTGTCTACTAAAAATGACGATAAGTGCAGGGATGATTTTGAAGTCAAATGCGTAAAAAAGGGCTAGAATCAGTGTTTTTTGTATTCGATGTACAAAGACTTTTTGGAAGACAAAAACTGCAAAAAAGGTTCAAAATTCGCAAAAATTTCTGGCGCTTCGCACCGAAATGAGTAATTGTGTGTTAGCTTTATGTCAGAAATTGCATTTTGAAAGGAAAACTGTCAAATTTTTCGGCTGAGACGATTATTAGTGATTTTTTCCCTCAGGAACCCAGAAATTAGCTAAAATACACTACCAAAGATCGAACAACTCTGTTTTTGCCATACTAAAATCACTAATGAACTATAAAGTACCCAAAAATTTGTGTGTACAAAATGTACAAAGACTTTTAGGGACCATCTTTGTACTTGTATGTACAAACGGAGCTTGTGCAAGAAAAATACTGGCTAAAACTGCAATACTTTGGTCCGCAAACAGTTTTTACTGTATTGTAGACATGTATGCTCTTGAGCGCAAGGGGTTTCAGTCCCCCACCCACAAAGTTTTGCACACCCCCAAAATTTTTTGTTTTCCAAAAAATCTTAGAAAGTGTGCTGTTTCAAACGTTATTACAGATCTTAAAAGTGCAATTTTTTGGCGCTCCGCGCAGAACTAACATTCTCTACTATATTCTGTTGAATTTAATTGTTTTATAAATTTTTTATTTTTATCGTCGAAGAAGAAAGAAAGTCGCCAGAAACATCAAAAATGATGTTTTTGACGTGTATCAATCGACAAAGGCACTTCAGAAAAATCTTTTCGTTTCACTTCTCCCAGAATTAAATTTTTATCTTATTAGAATGGTAAGGATTACGGGTTACTATCACACCTGGGCGTGGGGGTTTGGGGGGTATGCAACCCCCAGAAACCAAAATACCCCCAGAAATAAAAATAACCCCCAGAATTCAATTTTTGAAAATTTTTTTCCGTTTTTTTCGCAATTTTTTGATGCCAATGGATAGTGCTTGATGAGAAACGTCGAAAAATGGTGTTTTTATCGCCATACCACCATTTTTAAGGCCATTTTTTGACCTTCAAAAAACCTTGCATCTATCCCCCAGAATTTTCTTGCTGCCCACGTATGGTTACTATGCAACCCCTCAGAAACCGGAATACCATCCCAGAGTTTTCAATGTTTTAAATTTTTTCGCAATTTCTTGATGCCGATGGATAGTGCTCGATGAGAAACATTGAAAAATGGTGTTTTTTCGCCATACCACCATTTTTTAAGACCATTTTTTGACCTTTGAAAAATTTTGCAGCCCCAAGAATTTTCGTGCTCCCCTTGTATGGATACGACTGTATGCATTAAATGTACTCGTACGTATGTCGTGACAGCTCAATATTGACGGTTGAGAATCCTACGCTTTTTAGAATGTAACCATTCACCTGCTTTTTCGATATGTAAGAATGGCATAATACTTTAGGATGATTGAAAAAATCAAAAGATAAAAATATAAATATGTACACATATAAAATTTTAAATCATAAAAATAACTCGTAAGAAAAGATCTAAAAAAGATTTGGGTATACATTACTTATGTATCCCTGATCGCAAAAAAGGCTTACTTACTTCATCACAAGTGCCACTGTCAACTGTCTCTTTGACTTCAGATAATTCAAAGAATAAAAATTCGGACAGAATACGGCAAACATTAGTAAACGTATTTTGTATGAAATGATCGCGAAAGTTAGTCAGCCAGCGTAAGCCCAAACAAAGAAAATCTTCATTGGTTGGATGAACAAACATAGCAAAGTTAGCAACGAGATTAGTCTGTAAAGAAAATAATATGTAGATTATCTATTTCAAAGTATGTACCTAATAATGAAAAAAATTTGGAGATCCTTGCACATTAGCCAATTTACATATTACTCACCAATTACGTACTTAATTCATGCATATGGACAGAGCCGATTTACTGTAGTTATATAAATCTGATGCGTACCAATATAAATGAATAAAATTATCTGTATTACTTTTATTACAAAAAATCATTAAGTCTGTTGCTAAGTAATATAATGAGCACAAGCCGATCCATTAATTATTGAAAACGTTATTATTTTCATTAGTGGCGGATGTAGGATTTTCGTTAGTAGGCGGTTCCCCATTTTCGCCCGTGACAGTCGAATATGGGTCCAGAATTCGTCGCTCACGTCTAAAATAGCGGTTTTTCGTCTTTTTATTCTATCTAATTTCATATAAAATCATTCAAGTGCATAATTTTTCCGAAGATTCCAGAATTTTTGACAATTATACGCTTAAAAAATGATAAAATTTATTTGAATTTTGTGAAATTCAGTTAGAAGGACGTCCACAGACTTGAATTAATGCTTGATTTCCTTTATTTATGCACTTGGAACAATAAAGTGAAAGACGACTTTGCTGAAATCGCTGTCATAATGTTCTACAAATTTTCATAGGATCATAAAAAACTTTCCTGCTGCAAAAACCTATTCATACTGCAAAAAATGGTTTCCATAGCACTAAGCGAGTCAACAAATGCCATTTATATAATACATATATATAACAGCTCGAAATTTTGTGTGGGGGGTCCGCGGCTATTTTAACGTGGAGAGGGGGGTAAATGACCTCCAATTTTTGGCTTAAAACGGTCAAAAACATGCAACTTTATTCTAAAAATCGGTAGCTCAAATTTTCTGACTTTGGGGATAAAGGAACGTCCAATTTCAGTTGGGGAATCTCTAAGCTCCCCTGTTACATATATGATATGCATTATCCGGCATGGAGCGCCGTCGAAATTTGAGAAATTACGATTAACGATGGACAAAAAATCATTACAAATTACACATCCATTCTTTATCTCGCCAATCGATGTTGGACCAATGGGGCCCCCGCCCCACCGCCTTAAATCCAGCCCTGATTCGTACTTTCCTCAATATAAATTTACTTACACATGCATTAAAACTGTTGTTGTCTTTACTGCGTTTTGTTACTGATTTACATACTCGTACAATTGTTTACAGTGAACATTAACTGTTCCCCTTTTTGAAGTAAGAAAGACAGAACGGTGCAAACCTCTTAATTTGAAAACGAAACGCTTAAACAGTTGTGATCAGTCATTTAAAGTTCTATCATGATCACAAGAACCTAAACTTTACGTTTAATTTCACTTATACTGCCTGTTATTTTAAAGAAAAGAATTAAATACAGTCGAATGTCATTGATAAGCACTCGGATAGTAGACATGTCCGCTTGATGGACACCCTACAAATTGCCATTCGGTCAGGATCAAATTACTATGCTTTACCAGAAATCCACTTAATAAGACACTCGCTTAATGGATAATAAACGGGAATGAAAAATAATTTTTGAAACACACAAGGGTCCCCCAGAGGAAAAGATTAAAAATTCTAGTGGTCTGAAACACCACCAAAACAGGTTTTCAGCGTACTTTTGAGCTAGTAAACTCAAAATTTTTCGGCGCTTCGCGCCGGATTTATCGTTTATGTATAGTTTTTGTCTTCTAGCCCGCCCAAAACCGCTCAAATTTGAGTTAGACATGTAGAACATGTCAAATTTTTTCAGCGCTTCGCGCCGAATTATTCATTTTCTGTATTGTTTTTCTTTGTGAATGACAAAGATTAATTACAAAGACAGAAGTTAGGAAATTATTCGTCGATTGAATGATGAGAAATCAGTTGTGTAGAATGTTTAAACGATAGATTTGTGTAATATGAGTATGAAATAAAGTGAAAATTTTTAAAATTTGGTTCTTGAAATTTTTTGAACCATTGCATAGAGCTCGTTGAGATATGCTCAGAAATGCCTTTATTTTTGCCCATCTCCTAATGATTCTCGAGATATTTGACCTCAAAATTTTCGGCTCCCCCTAATTCAAAATCCTGGATACGGGCCTGGTCGTTGGTATATGTCAACGTACTAAAGACCTCGATAGTAAACACCTGGCAAGAATACCTGATTAAACGAAAATGTAATTCATTTTTTGTCAAGTAAATCCGTTTAGTAAACACATCGTTTCGGATAATAAACAGTCTTCATGCACAGTAAAGGTCAAAAATCACTAAAATTCAGAGATATGCGGTAATGTTTTGTCATTTTATAGTACTTCTGTCTACCATAGCGCCATGTGACATGTAGACATCAACTCGGTTAGTTAGTATACTCGGTTAGTAAACACGGAACCCTTGGTCCCCTTAGGCGAGTTTATTAAAGGAGGTTCAACCGTAGCTCATTGTGAACAATTTAATTAGTACAGGCCCATATCCAGGATTTTATTTCGAGAGGGGAGCTGTAGATTTTGAGGTCAAGTTTCTCGAAAAACCATTTGAAGATGGGCAAAAATAAAAGGCATTTTCGAGCGTATCTCGACGAGTTTTATGCAATGGTAAAAAAAGATTTCAAGAAAAATGTTCGAAAATTTTCACTTCAATTTATACTCATGTTATACAAATCCATCACTTCAAATAATCTACACAGCTGAATTTCGCAACATTCAATCGACGAATAATTTATTCCTGTCTTTGAACTTAATCTTATTGATTTGCAAAGGGAAAGAATACAGAAAATTAATAATTCAGCGCGAAGCGCCGACAAAAGTTCGACGTGTTCTACAAGTCTTATTCTAACTTGAGCGGTTTTGAACATAACAGGAGATAAAAACTGTAAAAAAACAATAAATATGGAGCGAAGCGCCGGAAAATTTTGAGTTTACTAGCTCAAAAATGCACGAACACGTTTTGGTGGTGTTTTATACCTACTTCGAGAATTTTTCAGCTTTTCCTTTGAGGGACCCATGTCTTTCAAAAATAATTTTTCATTTCCGGAAAAGCGACCTCCACCCGCCCCCACCTGAATACGGGCCAAAATTAGTACTTATGTAAACGTAGATACATATGCATACATAATAATAAATAATAGAAAGAAATAAGATAAATTTCGACGTTAACACAATTTTAGGTCATACAAAATCGGTCACCGCCCAAAACACGTTTTTTAGTATACATACCAGTGTCTTTTTTTGTACAAGGTCCGTTTGTACATGTACAAAGATGGTCCCCAAAAGTCTTTGCACATTTTGTACATGCAAATTTTTGTGTACTATAATATAATACAGTAGCGATTTTAGTGTGGTAAAACAGGGTTTCCGATCTTTTGGTAGTGTATTTTAGCTAATTTCTGGGTTTCTGACGCCAAGAATTACTAAAAAGACATTTTTCAATTCTAAATGCAAATTCTGCTATTTAAAACATATAGGTCAAACAACTACTCATTTTGGAGCGAAGCACCGAAACTTTTTGGGAATTTTACACATTTTCACAGTTTTTGGCTTTCCGAAAGTCTTTATACATTTTGTACACACACATTTTTAGGTACTATAATATGGCACAGTAGCGATTTTAGTGTGGTAAAAACAGAGTTGTGCGACTTTTGGCAGTGTATTTTAGCTAATTTCTGGGTCTCTAAGGGCAAAAATCACTAAGAATCGTCTTAAAACGGCGCAAGCGCCGAAAGATTTGGCATTTTTCCTTTTGAAATGCAATTTCTGCCATTATAAAGATATATAGAACACACAATTACTCATTTCGGCGCGAGGCGCCGAAAATTTTGCGAATTTCAGACCTTTTTTGCAATTTTTGTCTCCCAAAAATCTTTGTATCATGTACAAGGACGGTCCCGAAAAGTCTTTGTACATCGGGAAAAATCTTTGCCGAGTTGAAAAAAACACTGATACATACTCGTATGCACTTTTCAATTTCGCACTGCAATGTTTTTTAATAATTTTGCTTTTTCAACGACTTCCTCTGAATTTTTGCTGTCAAAAAATGTCATTTACATTTCATCCCGATTTGTAGTCAGAAAATAGAAGGTTCATACGGATGGACAGATATGTAACCCCACTTCACAATATGCTCGCATACCTGGGTAAACCCCATTTGAGTGGAGAAAACGGAAGATTTTTCCGATTTTCCAACGACGACTGGTCGTTTCAAGTGTTCCAGAAAAGGACAATCATTGGCTATGTTTACACGGAATTTGGCGGCGATTTTCAACGATTTTACGAGAACAGGCGAAACTTTAGCTGCCGGATTGTGATTCAAAACAAAAGGATCTTGAACGTTCAACTTGGAAAAACGAAACAGAATACGAGCATAGTCTTGTCGTCGTGGTGCCGCGTCCTTTTCAAGTTTTTCTCCGCGATGTATAAACGCGTTTTCGATTTCTAACAGATGATTTCGAAGAAAATCGTCCACTTTGACGATTTTGCCATATCGAGGCAAAAAAACAGTATTTGCCCAATTGGTCGAAGATAAAAAGTCAAAAAATCCATCAAAAGATGCGTTATCGATTTTTTCATTCGCATATGAGCTTATATCTCCTGAAACAGTCGACCATAATTAGATAAAGTGGACTGTTCCAATAAATTTTTAACATATTGTTTTTTACCCCTTGTCGGAAACTTGCCACAAATTCTCATTTATTTACATCTGATTTACATCCTAAAACTTTAAGGCATCATACAGTCGATTTATGAACTCATCAATCTTTTCTGCATCATTTTCAAGAGCAGAAGACGTATAAAATTTCGCTAACTAAATTATTAATTTACGACCCATGAAACTCCCAAAATTGAGTCGAAGTAGCTTCTGTTCTCTTCATTGCTAGGAAAAAACAGAACAAGTCAAGAAAAGGCTTACTGGACTCACGAGCAGTGTTTCTCTTTGTACAAGGTCCGTTTGTACATGTACAAAGATGGTCCCCAAAAGTCTTGGTACATTTTGAACAAGCAAATTTTTGTGTACTATAATATAGCGCAGTAGCGATTTTAGTGTGGTAAAACAGAGTTTTCTATCTTTAATAGTGTATTTCAGCCAATTTATAGGTTTCAAAAAATTACTAAAAATTATCTCAAAACGACGCGAAGCGCCGAAAAATTTGACATTTTTCCATTCTAAACACACAATGACTCATTTCGGCGCGAAGCGCCGAAAATTTTGGCTAAGTCCAGACCTTTTTTGCAACTTTTATCTTCACAAAAATCTTTGTACATGTACAAAGACGGTCCCGAAAAGTATTTGTACATCGGGAAAAATCTTTGCCGAATTCAAGAAACACTGCTCACGAGCATAGATGGGCGGCACCAAAGTTCTGGGGGTGCAAGATTTTTTCAAAGGTTTAAAAAATGGCCTTAAAAATGGTGGTATGGCGAAAAACACCATTTTTCAGCGTTTCTCATCGAGCACTATCCATTAATATCGAAAAATTGCGGGAAAAAAAACAAAAAAAATTTTCAAAAATTGGAATTCTGGGGGGTATTTTGGTACTGGTAGAGTGCATACCCCAAACCCCACGCCCAGAGTATGCTCACGAGTAAAAGGCACCTAAACTAATCTCCGCAGACTTTTAACCCCTTACGGTCCCTTACTTTATACATGCATGCAAGCCTATTGCGCCGCTGTGAAAGTTATGTGATCGACGCATTCTATTTTAAAGTATTGTTAATCGTTAACTAGATACCCTGCTCTGCTGCATATTTACATGGATACGGTCCAAAGTTCTAGAAGGGGTTAACCAAGTTTCCTTGGATGGGGAGGTAAATGATTAATTTTTAGGGCTAATTATAACGCTAAAATGATGAGTTCATGTTAATTTTTTGTATACTTTTGTCGTTCCTCTCCCTTTGCGCGAAAACAAATGATAATAAGCACGATAAGCACGATGGAATTTGAACTATCAAATATACACAAAACAATGGACAAAAGACGTCTGAATGAATGAAAGGACAGAATAATACTCGAAAAATACTTCAAATTATATTGCTGGACATCGTTAGGTGCTGTTTTATTTTTCCAACAATAAGTTTAAGTCCGAGAAATGGCCTGAGAAAGATATGTCTTTCAAAAGTCCTGGTAAGGAGGATACCCCAAACGCCCCCCCCCCAGTGTGCATGTGCGCCTGCTGGAATGAAAACATTTGGTCATAGCAATAACGACAACCTTACCTACAATTCGCACGTCAAAAAAATTATGACGCTGTATGACGTAACACTGTGTTTTAGATGTATGTAGGATCCACGTGCGTAAACGTTTATTTGAGTAAAGGTTTATTACCAAACATGCACAACATGAGAATTCTGGGTGAAGGGATTTTAAAATGCATTTTTCGGCTCAAAAATCGTGGATACGCGTCAAAAACTTCTTTTTTCAGCATCTCTGACGATGCTCCATCTTTCTAGCATAAAAACATTTAAAAAAATCCGGGGAAAAATTTAAAAAGTCGACCAAATTGATAAAAATATAGCCTCATGGCGCGAAGCGCCAAAAATTTGACACTTTTAAAAAGTGGATAGCTAAAAAAGTTTCAAAAGGCACCTTTTCTACGAATTTTCAGGAAATTTCGGGAAATTTTTTAGAAAAATCGCGAATTGTAGGGGAGGGGCGGAGAATTTTTTCTGAGGGAGGGCTTGAATTGAAACCCCAAGATTATGTGTGTTAATCACAAAGTTAAGTTTAATAATACGGTTTATTGAGCTTTTTGTCAAAATAATATAGTTTACTGCTAAATCTGCAATTCCAACCGTCAATCAGCTCATCTCTGTGTTCATCGGATGCTATCTGCGTTCTTTGTTCGGGTTGCACAGGCGGCAAGAGATTCAAACTTTGCAGATAACTTATGAACATCAGCAGTAGAGTATAATGATTCAAACTATGGACCGACGAATCAACGGCCTTTCTCACGTGAGCCCAGTAACGCAGTACTTGTCCATAGACGGCCAAGTTAGGAAAATTTGCTGTCAAAAAGGCCAAATACTTTGAATTATTCAAACCCAAACGATTGTTGAGGCATAATTCGCATTGGAATTTGATTTTATCATTCTCAGTCGTGTAAAGAAATTTCAACAGTGGACATCGATTGCCTTTTATGTATTCTATTTCAGAAACATTTCCGTTCGCGGATAAAAATTTCCGCAACAAAGCGTATCGTTCCGAAGTCTGCAGCTGCTATAAGTATAAAAATAACATAGAAAAATAACGAATTTCGGAGAAACAACTGCAAGTGATTCGAAGTAAATGGAAGAAGAATGTTGAAAACCGTTCATAGGCACAGTCGTTTTGTCAATTTCTTGTGCCCCTACTCATGTGTGCTCTTGGAAGGTTTCGGAGAGGTTTAAAACCCTCCCAGAATGGCTACTTACCTCAGCGGAATGGCTGCGGCGACCGCCAGAATTGCCGACTTTCCGAAAAAATTGTAAAAATTGAAGCGTTTTCAGCTCATTCAGCTCAAAAGTATCAAATTTTTGGCGCATCGTGCCATATACACATTTTTTGACTATATTTTGTTCGATTTACTCAATTTTTCCGAATTTCTTCGAAATTAAACGAGCATTGTCTGGAATGTCAAAAACAGTGTTTTGACGCGAACCCAAACGTTTTTTATCCCAAAAAAGGCACTTTTTGAAAATGTTTGGGCCTGACCCCAATTCTTATACTGTTCCTGCTATTGTATTGTGTATATATTAGGGATGCAACGGGTACCCGGACCCGGACCCGTTATTACCCGGTTCTTTTTGACTGGACCCGGACCCATTGATTGACCGACCGTTAAAATTTTGCTTGAAAAATAACGGGTAACGGGTATTAAAAAAATTTAAAAAGATACGAATGATGAAAGACTGGAATGGCGACTAAAGACTTTATTTCGAACTTCTAAATCTTCACATTAATACCAGATAGTATTTCAAAAACAATCAGATTCATCTACTTGTATTAGTTTAAGAGGCAATGAATCAGGGTACTGTCAATGTGTTTTTGAATTTGTTCAAATTTTTTTCTGTATGCAGGGGCGGATTTAAGGTTGGCGGGGAGCGGCTGCCCCCTCCCATTGGCTAAAAACAGTCGGCGAGATAAAGAAGTTTATGCAATTTGCAATGATTCTTATCCGTCAGGGACCATAATTTCTCAACATTTTCCGGCGCAGCGCCGGATAACATTTATTTACTTTCTTGGCGACCTGGAAGCACGGTTTGTTTTATTCGGCAAAGATTTTTACCGATGTACAAAGACTTTTCGGAACCGTCTTTGTACATGTACAAAGATTTTTGGAAGACAAAAACTACAAAAAGGTCTAAAATTCGCAGAACATTTTCGGCGCTTCACGCCGAAATGAGTAATTGTGTATAATTGTGTATCCTATATATCTTTATAATAGCAGAGAATCGCATTTCGAAAGAAAAAAGGTCAAATTTTTCGGCGCTTCGCGCCGTTTTAAGACGATCTTGATGATTTTTGCCCTCATAAAACCAGGAATTACATAGCTAAAATACTCTACCAAAGGTCAACAACTCTGTTTTCACCACACTAAAGTCGCTACCGTACTATATCATAGTACTCAAAAATTTGTGTGCACAAAATGTACAAAGACTTTTAGGGACCATGTTTGTATATACATGGATAAACGGACCTTATAAAAAAACACTGCCTGGAAGCCATTTTCTGTTCATGTAGGTTTCAAAACAATTTTAACAGCAGAAACAGCTATTTTTGCACAGTTTTCTTCATGTTCAATTAAAAATTTCGATGTTTCGCATCAAATGCTATAAATATAGGAAATCAAGCAGTAAATCATGCTTCTAGACGTCTATCTGCCTTAATTTCACAAATTTTCCGGCGCTTTGCGCCAGATTTTTGTTAAAGTCAAAGAAATTTAATGATTTTTTTCGCACAAAATTGTGTAAAATTTTAAAATATTAAGAAAAAGTATTGCGTCAAAAGTGATTTTATGTAAAAGTATACAACGTAACACACCGAAAAAACGCTATTTTACGCGTCAAGGGCAAATTTTCGGACCTATTTTTGACTGTTTTTGGAAAGAGAGGCCACAATTAGTAGTGGCCTCTCTAGACCTTTGATAGATCGATGGATGACAACATGTGACGGCAATTACAACAACAACAACAACTGTTTTTGGAAAAGTTGGGATACGCCTCCCCTAGGAAAATCCTAGATCCACCACTGTCTGTTTGAGTGGCTTCTGTGAAAATGGCCAGCCATTTGTCGGCAAATAAGGCGCATTTTTAATCGTTTGCTGCTGTTCGACAGCCTGGATAAATGAGCTGAGAAGTATGTACATGAAACTTGCGAAAAATAAGTTTTTTGTCACTACCGCCTTAACAATTAAATATCAAATTATGCTCCGCACAGCTTGCACATAAAGATATTGTATGACTCGTAGTTAATTTTAGAATCTACACGCTAACTCACTAATTATTTTTTAATGTCCCACGAATAAAGCATGTTTTCGGGCACTTCGCTTAAATATTGTGCTGTATGATGCTCAGCACCTAAAGGTGATGCATGCAAAATCCACTTTTTCAGCTTAAAGTCGTCCGAAATTGAATGTGCTGTTAGACTTAAAAATTAAAACGTTGGGATTAATCAATTATGTTAAAGAGTTTTCAAGGTTAAGAAAACTTGCCTAAACAATGATTCGCTGATGCCAGACCAAATGTCAGTCGTGAATGAAATACCGATTTCAACGCATTTCTTAACCTGCTCAGCTATTTTCCCGCACAGTTTCATATTCACTCAGTACTTCATTTTTATAAAATGTTCTTGATTTAAGCTCATATAACGGAATCTAGAAAAAAACTTGATTAGTTTATATTACTCGAAATTTACTAGGCAATTTAAAAAGAGAACTTCTCGCTTTAATTCCATAAAACCAATATTTTCAACAGACTGAAACGGCTGATCGTCCAGTGCAATCATCCGAGCATTTTTTTATCAATATGTCTCAAATTTATATCGTTTCTGCCCCTTTTTTTGCTAAAAAAATTATAGATATATATCACCTTTAGATGTATAAATAATTATTCAAATCACTTATTCAAAAACTTTAACTTTTTGTTGACTGACATTCTGAAAATAAAAGCAATCACACAATCTACGTGCATTAAAAAATTAGCTGTATATGAATAATAAGACCATTTTGTTCATATAAGACATAATTCACAAATTCTCGTGGACCCGGACCCGAACCCGTTATTTTTTCAGACCCGGACCCGTACCCGGACCCGTTATCTGAAAAATTTGAGACCCGGACCCGGACCCGATATTCCAAAAAATCTGGACCCGTTGCATCCCTAGTATATATACATAAAATGTACATAAACAGTTCCTGAACTAATAAGCAAATGATGCATAGTCGAATATTAACTTTTTGACAATTTTGTACTGCTGGTTTGCAAACTGTGCGTGTTCCCTCTGTAAATGCTGTATGGTTACTGCATTTTTATGCTGATTCGAACATTCCAATTCTTTACTTTCTCCTGTACATGCTGCGAAGTTGACCCGTTTCTGCCCTACTCTGGATAGCTCAGCCATTCCATGTTTATTTACGACGGGAATAAAAGCTCACAAAACGATAATGATTTTGATTCTTTGCACATACACATACATACATTGTGAATCAAGATCGAATTCTTTCAAAAAAATAGAGGTACAATTTAGAGCTTAAAATAATATAAAGTGCAACTTTCATTAAAATTTCACCACATTCTGGAGCAACTTATAAAATGAAAGCGACTTGAACGAAAATGTGAATGAAACAAAAATTAGGCACCTGTATTATTTACACCCCTGATTTCGTGAATTAATGTGACATAAGAAGTAATACATGCATTATAGTGCTGGCCTCTGAAAAAAACCAGTCGATTTGTAACCTGAAAAAAACCACCCAATCTTTCCATAACTAAAAGGAGATGACTGATATGATACTGGCGAACAAACCATGCCGTGAGGATTACAACTGACCCCTGATATCTTTCCGGATCATTCAGAAACTTGATATTAATTTTTCGAAAAGTTCCAAAAATTGCCGTTTTTATGATTTTTCAAAGCATTTTTGAGGGTCAGTATTTCTGCCCGTATGCATATTTGCTGGAATCTTTTATGTTTTCACGTTAGACTCCCTTACAGACTGATGTCAGGAAAAAATTTAGTTCTCCTATGTCATCCACATAGCTACAGTATACCTTCAAAGTCTAACTAAAAAAACCAGTTGTAACCTAAAGAAATCAGCGCCAATTTTTACAAAACTTAGCAGGAATGTGCGTCGTTACACCTTACATGATGGTTGATATTTATTTTCACAAAAAATGGAAATCACCCCGAAGACTGCCAAAAAAGTTCGATTGTAACCTAAAAAATAACTGCAACCTAAAAAAGACTAATGCTAAGTATACGTTGCCATGGCAACGAAATTACTTTCAATCAAGTTGCATAATTTTGCACTGATTTCTTGCAGAGGTGCAGAGGATGTAGAAGAGACTTACCTAGAGTTGTTTTTATCAGTTGAAGACTTTATTTGTGAAATTTATAGAACTTTTGATAAAATTCAGAAAAAGATTATTGATTTTTATATAAATGTGATAAAATGAACGGAAACATCGGAAAGAATGAATTTTTCAAAAAACATGATCATGTATGTAAGGTGAACTAACTAATTCACGCTGCAAACCACGCAATTCGCATAACATTTGGGGGGGGGGGGTGGTTTTTTTTAGTTCCCATGATTTTTTTTACCTCCCAAATGGAATTTGCTGTTTTTTTTAGTTTTGACTTAGATCAATTTTTTCTCCAAGACTGAAGGGATCTATGAAATCAACTAAGTGGCGAAAGATGGAGCATCGACGGGAGATTGCTCTGATTATATAAGTTTCTAGACTGGGGTGCTTGCACAATGAATATATGCAGAAAACATGAAAAGTGGTTTTTTTAGAGGCCATGACCATACATGATCGTGGGGGGTTTTGGGGGTTTTCACCCCCACCCGCAGAATCATTTTTCACCCCCCCCCCCGCAAAAATTTTTCACCCCCCCAGAACAAGCGATTTTTCAAAAGTTTCCTAAACTTACCTGAAAATTGGTAGAAAAAGTGTCTTTTTAAGGGTTTTCGGCTATCTATTTGTTCGAAATCGCCAAATTTTCGGCGCTTCGCGCCATATATTCATGTTTTAAGCGATATATTGGTCAATTTATTCGACTTTTTTCGAAATTTTTTTCATGATTTCATGCTCTAGAAGGATAGAGTATCGTCAGAAATGACAAAAAACGATGTTTTTAACGCGTACCGGCCATTTTTGGGCCCAAAAAAGGCACTTTAGATTTTCACCCCCCCCCCAGAATTCCCATACTGTGCATGTATGGCCATGAGTATATACATATAGGACTAAAAAACGACAAGCATGTAGTACATTTGCAATATGTATGTAGCCTAGGTAGATGTGCAAATTTGGTGCAAAAAATAAACAAGAGAACTTAAAATTTAAATTACTTATTATACCTCAAATTCCGCTAACAGAATACGATGTTCAAAAGCCAAATCGTCGACCTGACAGTTCATTAGTAAAGCTGAAGCTCTAATCGACTGAAACGAATTAAGCGTGCCCCTGTCGAAAATAATAGTGAGATCAACGTCAGACTGGAGAGATCCAAAGCCGTTGACGGAGGAGCCGAATAATTCAAGCGAGAAATCAAAAGCAAAATACTTGTCCAGGGTGGATTTCAGGTCGGAACATAAAATCCGTCTAGCTGTTAAGTTTTCGGATGAAATTCTAAAAGTATCCGCCAATTTTCGCATGCAATCGAATTCGGATGAACAGTAACTGATCAATTCGTCCAAATTGACCGAGAAATCTACGCTAATTTGACTAGTCGCAGCATCTGCGGTTGGGTCGTTCTTGGAATGTGTGCTATGAGAAGTTAGCAATCTATCGAGAAGAAACGTCGGAAATAAACTACCTAAGCTTACAGTGAGCAACAAGGTCACTAATGAGAAGTAACTATACATGAGCGGCAACAAAATTTCTAGGGGTCCGATGGGACAAAATTGCCAAAAATAGCACCAAAAATTTAATTCTGGGGGCTATTGATTTTGGTGGGTGTCTTTCAGATTCTGGAGGTCCAGACCCCCAGACCCGCCACAGCCAATCCGGCTGAGTCGCCAACGCAAGACCGCAGCCCTTCTGTTAGCATTTTTCTTTTGTCTCAACTGAATGAAGTTCTGGGAGAAGTCACTCAATTTAACAATTTGACGTGTTTTTTTGGATCAAAGAGCCAACTTTTTCAAAATTGATAAAGGACGTAGTTCAATATATTAAACAAAAATGAGGCAGATGTCGTTCTTTAATTAACCCTCGGTTGAAGGGTTAGCCAGACAGGTACTGTCTGCATACGTGGGCAGGAAGAAAATTCTGGGGGGGTGCAAGATTTTTTGAAGATCAAAAAATGGTTTTAAAAATGAGTGGTATGGCGAAAAACACCATTTTCCGACGTTTCTCATCAAGCACTATCCATTGGCATCAAAAAATTGCGAAAAAAACGAAAAAAATTTTAAAAATTGAATTCTGGGGGGGTATTTTGGTTTCTGGGGGGTGCATACCCCCCGAACCCCCCCCCACGCCCGGGTGTGACTGTCTGGCGCGATTTCGAACCGACAGAACGTTTTTTTGCATCATTTTTGAGGTCAAAAGCAGTAAAACTGTCAAAGAAAATTCGGCGCCGGATTAGTACTTTTATGTACTTTTTACCCAAAAAGCGCCAAAAATTGATCAATTTCTATATTTTTTAGTGCTAAAAGTGATTACCCCGAAAAGACGTTTTTTAGGCTATTTTGACCATAATGATCGTTTAAACAACAAATCTTGAAACCCTGGTTTGGGTTTCTAAGATTTTACACCCGCCCCCTGCCAACCACGAGTTTGTGCACCTACGCGTTGAATAGCGGTAAAAACAGCGTTTTTCTGCGTTTTTCACTATAATAATACCATAAAATTCGGATTTTTCAAAAATTCTTTTTCTCAAACTGTGAAAATTGCCATTTTCGGCCACGCTTGAAGCAAAATTATAGAAAATGTTTCAAATATGGCAACAAAGCGATGAAAATTTGAAGGCTTTTAACAAAGATACGCTATTTCTCTATCTTTCCATTTTATCTTTCAGAACTTTTTCGGTCAACCCGGATTAGGTACATGCACATTTATAAACAAAATTCGTTCTATTGATTTATTTACCTAGGCTTCACGGCAATCTTTTGCCCATTGATTTCCACTTTCTTTCCTCGTAAAATCTCATCAACAATTTCGCTCTTAGTAAATTCTATAATTGCCCATGTGCCTTTTCCACTGTCCATCTGCAAATTCTGGACGGGGCCAAATTTCCCGGAAAAATAATCCAAAATGTCGCTTCTCGAAACAGTTTTGGCAGGATAGCCGTGCATGAAAATTGATCTAAAGCGATAAACGGCAAACCGATAAGGAAATGCAAGTAATGGGGTTGCAATCTCTCATGAGAAAAGGGTTTAGTGGGTTTATAACCCAAAAATCCGGTAGACTTAGACAATTGAATTTTCGGTAAATTGAATTTCTGGTATTTTTTCGCAATTTCACCCCATAAGTAACGCAGAATTTTGCAACTACCCATGTATATATATATATATATATATATATATATATATATATATATATATATATATATATATATATGTGTGTGTGTGTCTGCGATTCTTATTGCGATTCAAGTTTATACACACAAGTGCTGCGAAAAAAGAGGGAGAAATTCCTGCGCTATTAATGAATCGATTTGACTAGTGGAATCGAATCGTATGAAGTTGAAATGACAGATTTATTTTTTTCAAAGACTCTAGTCTTTCACATACGTGGGCAACAAGAAAATTCTGGGGGGTCAGGCAGGATGGGTAAAATTGCTAAAAATGTTACTAAAATAGAAATCTTAGGGTCTACAGTAATCTGGGGGTTTCAACTTCTGGAGATCGTACCACCGCCAACCCCCTCCACGCCCACGTGTGGTCTTTGCCATACATGCACGAAGTCTAAGTTCTAGGAGGAGTGAACCGAGTTTCCTCGGGGATAAATAAATAATTTTTTCCTTATTTATTGTCAAATTTTGATACTTAATTCGTTGTATTTTGTTCTTTATAAATTACATGTGCTTGAATCTGCATGAAAATAAATGACAATAACGTCGAAGAAATGACCTATTACATCAAACATATAAGAAAAATGAAAGAAGTGTGTGGATTAAATGAACTAGCAAAGAAAAATGCTCCGATGGAACAAAAAAGATGAATATACTTGGAATTGTGGATTATTATGGATGTAAAAGGAGGGGACTAGGAAAAATCTACCTAAAGTCGGAAAATCTGCTAAAAATCACACTTTCTCTAAGCAACGCAAAAAATCGATGTATATTCTGCGGCCAACAGATTAAAATAAATATTCAACCATAACAATGATTGAAACAGCAGCACGTTAGCTATGCAGTAGCTATGGGAAATGATATTAAGTAAACTAACAGTCTTCCAAGCCAATTGAATGAAATGGCAAACATCGAAGACAATTGAAGACATGGTTGGTTAAAAACAGTAGGAAACACGTAAGTTGACTTGAAACAGACTTAATGTAGATACACTAGCATGCCCGAAACGATTGTGTGCACTAATCAATCGGCTCCTGCTTTGCTTGCTATAATGCTCATAAAACAAAACAACTTTAAATACAATACCTCTTAGTTTTCTATCAATCAGGTGCCAGCAATTTAAAAAAGTAACCTTGATAGATTTCGTTTATACACTCTTATCTGAAACTTCGAACATTATTTAAAAAAGACACTTTTTTAGAGGCCGCAAAATATACATCGATTTTTTGCGTTGCTTAGAGAAAGTGTGATTTTTAGCAGATTTTCCGACTTTAGGTAGATTTTTCCTAGTCCCCTCCTTTTACATCCATAATAATCCACAATTCCAAGTATATTCATCTTTTTTGTTCCATCGGAGCATTTTTCTTTGCTAGTACACTACTTTTAATTAGCGTGATTTTAGTACATCAGTCAGTAAACACAATCAGTAACATGCCACAATAATGACAACAGTCCAGGAACGCGGAAAACAATATTGTTCTTAACATCAGCATTATCCTTTTTAAACAAGACAACCTTATTGACACCATCCATTTTCAAATTAAAACTGCATTAAGTTATTTCTTCTTAATGTGCAGTTCACTTATAATCAAGCACAAAAATTTAACCAACGAATTCACATTGCAAATCCTCACTCAATCAATACACAAGCACAATGTGTTGTGAATTTTGAAATTAAAAACACCCAATTTTCAATTTTCAAATTGAAAATTGGATCAATTTTCAAATTGAAAATTGGGTCAATTTTCAAATTGAAAATTGGGTGTTTGAATTTGCGATGAAGAAAATAATCAAAAGATAGTCACTTGGTTTATTTAAGCCGAGTAATAAAATAACGACCGTCGACCAATTCCAAACTAAACGCAACTAATCTGATCACTATGAAAAAGTTTTGAAAAATGAGCTTGCTAAGCGAGAGTTGTAAACCAAGAGAAACTTAAAGTTAAAACCTACCATTAAATTATGAGAGAATTATAAAAGATTTTAAACTTCAAGAAAATGGAAAAGGCGGGATGTTGGTAAATTAGAAGGCAAAGATTTTCGGCAAAAATTCAAAAACTTCACGCAAATATCAAATGTAAGGAACACTAACGCTTTGATTTGGTAGTAAAATAAATTTGTAGTATAGACTACATATTAACAACAAATGAATAGTGCAAACTTTACACAACTACTAGGTGTAGAGAATACTAACAGTTTACGGCTTATTAATGTACATGATTACAATAAAGCTGTATATCTTTGTCGACTTCTGTGCACAGTAGTGTGATTGCTGGTTCATTTTAAACCACTTTTGCAGGCAATTTACATCAATTAAACGATAGCTCTCCATGTGCAAGATTTTGTGAAACATATTATAAACACGGCTAAGAAAGATTTAACTTTAATGCAACCCATTTAAGACAAAATTACATCTCTTCAATGATCTAAGGACACTTGAACATAATTTTTAAATCACTTTAGATTACTTTTGAGGGTAAACAAACTCACTTAATTGATGTCTCACATATGAATCCTTGAAAATTTCTTGACTTCAGTTACAAAGTCTCTGCAAGTCTATCGAATTAGGGTTAACACGTAACGTAAACTTTACACAAACACATAGCGTAAAGAATATTTTAGTCGGATTCGTAATTTTGATATTGCTCCGATATTTCTTTCAACATTTATGGAAAAATGAGTCTCCATAATGTTTTAAAGACAATAAACATTAGGTTTAAACCACTTTGCAATACTGCTGAGTGTAAGCAAGCGCGCCCAATTGACGTATATATTTCATTCCCTGTAAATTTTTATATCTCAGGAAAAAATTTCGATTTTTGCAATGCTATAGAACAAAGGCTAACATGCAGTGTAAAAAATTACTCGGATATTATGATCAACATTCATGAAAAAATTATGTCTCTACAATGGTCTGAGGACATATAAACAATGAATGTAAACTACTTTACATCACTGTTGGATGTAAACAAACGCGCCTACGTGACGTCTCACATTTGATCCTTTGAAAACTTCTAGGCTCCAAGAAAAAATTAGGTTTCAGGAATGCTCAAAAACGAAGATAAATATATATGTAGTGTAAACTTCATGTAAACACCTAGTGTAAAGAAGATTTTAGTCAGATTCGTAATTTTGATATTGTTCCGATATTACGATTAATATTTATGAAAAAATTAAGTCTACATAATGTTCTATGGGCAAACTAACAATTGGTGTAAACTACTTTACAACACCGTAGAGTGTAAACATATGCGCCAGACTGGCATATCAAATTTGATTCCTGGTCCATTTCTAGACTTGATAAACGTGTCCCTGACTCGTAACCGGAGAAGCAGGCAGAAAAAACAAGACAGAAACGCATTTAAAACTCCAAATTTTTGACTTTACACTCGCTAAATATTAATGTATAGACAATTTGCTTTAACATGCACCCGATATAAAGCACTTTATTTTTATTCTATTAGACTTATCCCGACTTCTGGACGGAGAAAGTGGCGAACAAAAAACGCAACAAAAACGTATTTTCCACCATTTAGAACACTGTAAACTTTAAAATTCCGTACCGAACTCCCCATTGAGTTTAAAGAAATTCGGTTTGGTACAATTTGTAGCTTTTAAATCGTAGTACATTCCTGTGTGCCAAAATTCTGTTGCAAAAATTATTTGGCATGATTTATCAATCAAACTTCGGAAAAAACGTGTTTTTAGCCCATTTTTTACCTCTGATTTCGAACTTTACACCCCCATAAATAACTCAATATTGCGTTTTTTTAAATGCGGTTTGCTGCGATGTTTAGCCCCTGTGAGGCACTTTATTAATGCTGTCTTCGATTTGCACTGACTCATAAGCGGAAAAATTTGGCAGAGAAATCTTAGTTAAAATCCATTTTTTTACACCATCCACTAGAGTGTAAACTTTAAACCCCAGGATCTAACTCACCATAGAGCATAGAAGACTTTGCTTATATGCAGAATGTAGCCCTTGATCCGCTCTACATTTCTGTCAGAAAACATTTTAAAAACCTCATAACCGGAGTTAGTATCGGACATAGGAAGGTTGAAAACTCGACCAAAAAGTGCTTTTTCACCCCCAGATTTTCGCACTCTTTACACTGCCGTTCGATAAATAATGCGAATTTCAAAAACAAAAAAAGTGTCATCTGTAGAATTCATCCCTCTATTATCCTATTCTGTTCAATCCTTCGAGTCATCAATACTCAGTTGTCCACATGCCGCAGTAAAAAGGTCCCAAAATTTGTCCTATGTTATAACGTTACACAAAAACTTTACACCTTCTTTACACAGTCAATTTTGAGTTTCAAGAAAAACAAAAAAACACGGGCAGCGAATTTTTTTATTATCTTTCTTTTAAAAAAACCGCACCTTCCAGAAGTGTCCCGTTATAGCTGTAGGGGGGTGCCCAGGTGTTGGGGGTACCCAAGTATATTATAGGTACGCGCTAACGCGCTACCTATGATTTAACAGACTGCTCGAAAAATGAGTATATTTGCTCGAAATTATACTTTTACACGTTGTTTGCTGTTGCATCAAACATATAAGAAAAATGAAGAAGTGTGTTGTGTGGATAAAACGAATTTACCAGTCTACTGCTCGGAAAATTAGTATATTTGCTGGAATTTATACTTTTACATGTTGTTTTACTCTTTTTCATGGTCCAAGCAATAGGTTTTGGTCATACATGTAACGGCTTGAAGTTTCGGGTGAGGGTCCTGACCATTTCAGAGGAGGGAGTAAATTATTTCCAATTTTGAGCCAAAAAACACGTAAAAATGGTCACCAAAACGCCGCTTTTCTTTCAAAAATCGGGGGAGGGGGTCAAAAATTTTCTGACTTTGGGGGGATGGAGGGACGTCCAACTTTTGGTGAAAGATTCCCAAACCCCTTCTGTTACATGTATGGTTTTGATACAAGATGGTCTGGGGTATACTCTCCAGTCCTGGTAGGGATATACCCATCATACCCCAGTGTGCATGTGTGGTCTTTGTCTTTAAAAACTATATTGTATCATTCACCTTTAAAAATGTCTATTGGAAGAATTCGGCCACAGTGATTCTTAGTTTTTACCTTTCATTCTTATCTTTTACAATACTAGAGGTACCTATCACAGATGCACAATATCAGGGTCCACAGGACGATAAAATCCCTGAAATCGAGATAATTAAATTTAGTGTTTTTGCTAGTCATATGACAAAAATGGTCAAAATAGTAATAATCTATCGCCCTGGAAAGCCGTAAACATGTGGCTCGACAGCGTCCTGAATATTTTGTTCATTTATTTAACTGCGTTATGTCACATTCGCCATTTAAATAAAAATATAGAAATTTATCGATTCAGCAGAAAATTTTTGACACAGTTTCGGTTGTTTTTTTGAGGCAAAAGGGGCAGAAATCATTAATCTGATATTATTACTACTTTGATTGCCAAAAAAGATCCAAAAGCTATTCAATGAGCACAAAATTGCCTGACAGTACCTTTTCACTGAAGGTCCATAATACGACCTCACCATACATGTAAGGGCACAAAATTTGGGTGATGGGGGCACGGTTTTTTTTTGTATTCGGCAAAGATTTTTCGCAATGTACAAAGACCTTTGGGGACCGTCTTTGTACATGTACAAAGATATTTTGGAAGACAAAAACTGCGAAAAAGGTTCGAAATTCGCCAAAATTCTCGGCGCTCCGCGCCGAAATGAGCAATTGTGTGTTCTATATATCTTTATAATTTCAGAAATTGCATTTTGAAAAGGAAAAATGCCGAATTTTTTGGCGCTTCGCGCCGTTTTGAGACGATTATTACTGATTTTTGCCCTCAGAAACCTACAAATTGCTAAATGCGTAATCAAAAGTCGAACAACTCTGTTTGCCACACCAAAATCGCTACTGAACCATATTATAGTACCCGAAAATTTGTGTGTACGAAATGTACAAAGACTTTTAGGGACCATCTTTGTCCACATGTACAAACGGACCTTGTACAAAAAAACACTAGGGGGATGGGTTAATGAAGTCTGATTGTTGGCCAAAACTGTCCAAAAATGCCTAAAAATGGCCAAAAAACTCAATTTTTTCAAAAATCAGAAGGTCAAACGTTTCCTGGTTTTGGGGGATGCGGGACGATGAACTATGGGTGGGGATCAGTGTTATTTGCACAAGGTCCGTTTGTACATGTACAAAGATGGTCCCTAAAAGTCTGTGAAAATTTTGTGCACGCCAATTTTTGGGTATTATAATATGGCACAGTAGCGATTTTAGTGTTGTAAAAACAGAGTTGTTCGACCTTCGGCAGTGTATTTTAGCTGATTTCTGGGTTTCTGAGGGTAAAAATCATTAAGAAACGTCTTAAAACGGCGCGAAGCGCCTGAAACATTCGATGTTTTTCCTTTCAAAATGCAATTTCTACTATGATAAAGATATATAGGACACACGATTACTCATTTTGGCGCGAAGCGCCAAAATTTTTTGCGAATTTTAGACATTTTTTGCAGTTTTTGTCTTCCCAAAATCTTTGTACATGTACAAAGACGGTCCCGAAAAGTCTTTGTACATCGGGAAAAAATCTTTGCCGAATAAAAAAAACGGGGCGAGGGAGGATCCCTCTTCCCTAATTATATGCATGTATGGACCTCACTCCTAAATGCACGTGTGTAATGACTAGTTCATGTATATACATCGTCACGTAAAGCCCTCCTTCCTTACTCGTCCTTGAATTTTGCCGAAATTTGTTAACCATCCTGCGTCTAGAAAATCCTATGAAAGCTTAAGTATGATTAGCTGCTTGAATTTTCTAACGAGTACCAGCAATCTGCGCAGCAATCAAGCCGCACTTAAATATCGGGTAATGATCTACAACGCTGATAAGTTATAAACAAATCACTGACCAAATTAACAGTGCCAAGTGTCAAGTGCCCAGCCCATACACAACACATGTGAACGGCTTCTTACCTGGACTGCAGATCCTTGCGCTTTTGTTCAATTTCGTCCATACGCCGATGCTTTTTGCCATTGAAGTGTAATCGAGAAACAGACTGTGAAGTCAAGTAAACGTCACAAAGTGCGCAATGACGAACGTAATCCATTTTTCATTTTGTTAGTAACAACGACAAAATAGTGCTTAAACTAACGTTCTGAACCCAGAAGAGCATCCTAAAAGCGAACAAAAATATTTTATATGTAATCGGTGAGAGACCATAGGCGCAAAAAACCTCAACCGCTAGAAAAAGGTTCCAACGGCCTCAAAAACCGCAAAATTGGAGAACCCCCCAACTTGGCAACCAGTGTTGCCAGATCCAAGAACTAGAATGCACCAGATGGAAGCTGAAAATGCACTAGAAATGCACTAGATTTTTTACAATTGCACTAAAAAATGCACCAGATTCAGGAGTTAAAATAAGAACATTAAAAATATAATTAGCCCTGTTAACATGTAATGAGACGAGTTACACCATAAAATAAAAGTTTATTCAATAAAATTTAAATACAAAAAGCAATTCAACATTATTCAATATTTCTAAGACACTAGTAACATCCGATTAACAGTCAGCATACATTGCCTCTGTGAAGTGTGGACGCTTTCACAATCTTTTGTCGTCGAAAATTCAAACAATGAATAGGTATCTAAAAGTCTAAGCTATAACAAACAGTTAAAATATCATAAATGTATTCAGGTCAGGCTCGTATTCAGGATTTTGTTTCGGAGAGGGCATGACCAATATTTTATTAAAACGTAAGGGGACAGGACCAAAGGATGAATTTTGCTTGCTAATTTTGTAATCCGGATACCTAAGATACGACTATGAGAATCCAATGAAAGCCATCTCTTCCAGGGCTGGGGGTCTGGGGTGGCGCACTCAAGCGCCACCCCAGCGGAGTCCGGGGCAGAACACCGGAAAATTCCGAGAAAACAGCATTTCTATTTTGAGTCGTAACGTTGAAATTTTTACAAAATCAGCCGAATCACGGCTCTGAGTTCATCCTAAAAATAGTCGAAGTTCATCCGTGTATTTATAATTATTGCCGAAAAATTGCTGTCATTCTTGCTTCTTGAACAAATCGCATTTTCTGCATAAAATCTGTGAAGCACAGAGGACATATACATGCAAAATACGCTTTAGGTTCTATAGAGACTAAAAATGGAGTGTTTAAACCGCGCGCTTTGGACTTAATTGACTGCAATTATAATTAAAATATTTAGCGCGAGGCACCAAATTTTTTTTGCGATTTTTGCCTAAAAAAGTTACGGAGGGAGTGGAGCATACGTAGGCAGCACCAAAATTCTGGGGGGTGCAAGATTTTTAGAGGTCAAAAATGGCCTTAAAAATGGTGGTATGGCGAAAAAAGACCATTTTTCAACGTTTCTCATCGAGCACTATCCAATGGCATCAAAAAATTGCGAAAAAAATTTTAAAAAGTGAACTCTGGGGGGGGGGTATATTGGTTTCTCGGGGGGTGCATACCCCCAACCCCCACGCCCAGATGTATAGTGAAGTAAAAAATCTTTCTCAAATATCGTTTTGGATGAGGCATGTGCCCCCTATCCCCCTAGATACAGGCCTAATTCAGGTCCGTATCCAGGATTTTATTTCGGGGCGGGGGCAAAAATTTTGAGGTCGGACAGAAATAAAGCCATTTTCAAGCGTATCTTGGTGAGCCACATGCAATTATGAAAGAAAATTTTGATACATTTCAAGACTTTTAGGTCTATTTCATACTCGTATCATGCGAATCTATCGTTTAAACTATTTATACAACGGTATCGTCTAAACTATTTACACAACGGATTTCTCATCACCGTTTTTCCCAGCGATTTGGTTGACATTATAGACCAGACCCAAAATTTTTTCCTCATTTTTTCAATTTTTTTCCATTTTTTAAGGGTTCTAAAAACAAGACAAGAACAAGGCAAGAAAGTGTTTATTGTCAGAAAAATACACGAAATTTGATAAAACGCAAATACATGATAAAATAGTGACTGAACAAAAGGACATACAAAGATCACGGAAGTGATACAACTAGGTATGCCCCAACAATAAATTTGTAAAATCAATGTTTAGGAGCTCTTTTTTGAACAAACGGATTTTGGGAGACGAGACTATTTGATTAGGTAAGGAGTTCCAGATTTTTCGGTATCTTTGCGAAAAATCGTTGAGGTGAGCATTGGAACGGACAACTGGCAACGTAAGTTTACGACTGTTATCTGATCGGGTATATAATGCCTTGACTAAAAATGAAAAATTCATTAGCATCAATACAAGATAAACCATTAATAATTTGATACATGTGACATAGACATATGTGAAGACGACGAAGTTCTAAAGAAGGCAGGTTAAGAAGCTTTAGGCGTTCAAGCTAGGATAAATTGCTATTAAAACCAAAAAGACGTTTAGTAAATTTATGCTGAACATTTTCAATACGATTTATATCATTTGCATAATATGGATTCCATACAGAAACAGCATACTCAAGCATAGGTCTTACATAAGTAGTATAGGCCCTAACTAAAATATCGTTATCACGAGAAAGAAAAGCTTTGTGTATTAGAAAACGACGAGAAACAGCTTTTTTAATTATGTGATTTAAATGTTCCTTACAATTGAGATTGTGGGAAATATAAACACCTAGATCACGAACGGAACTAATGTCATTCGGAATATTTATATTATTCAAAGAATGAAGCTTTTTTGGATTATTTTTACCAAGATGTAAAACTGCACATTTTTCCGAAGCAACAGGAAGTTGCCAATTTATAGACCAAATATAAATATTGTCCAGATCTTTTTGTATTAAATGATTATCAGAAGATGGACCAAAGATTTTGACATCATCGGCAAAGAGGTAAATTTTACTTTATTCAATCAAGTTACATAGGTCATTTACATAGATCAAGAATAAAGTAGGACTAATACAACTACCTTGGGGGACACCACTGCCAACAGGCATGAAGTCAGAAAAAACTCCGTTAATACAAACACGCTGAAATCGACTATGTAAAAAGGATTTGAGCCAATTAAAAAGTAGACCTTTTATTCCATATTTAGAGAGCTTATATAAAAGCTTAGAAAAGGGAATTTTATCAAAAGCTTTAGAAAAGTCGATGTAAGCAACATCGACAGGAGTTCTATTACTCAAAGATACCGTCCAACTGTGTTTACATTTAGGTAGTTGTAATTCACAAGACTTTGATTTTAGAAAACCAAACTGAGAAGGAGATAAGAGTCTGTTTGTAGTGAGAAAATAGACAATTTTTGAATTTATCAAATTTTCCATGATTTTACTTGATGAGCAGCAAATAGAAATCGGCCTGTAATTTCTCACTAAAGCTGCATCACCTTTTTTAAAGACTGGGGTTACATTTGCCAATTTCCATAAATTGGGGATAGTGCTAGTCAAAAATGAAACATTAAAGATACTAGCTAAAGGCTCAGCAAGATAATTTGCAAAGTTTTTTCAAGAAAAATGACAGAGTCCATCGGGACCAGTAGAAAAAGAACCTTTGATTTGATTTAAAACCAGTTGCACGTTCCAAGCGTCAAAATGAATGGTTTGCAATGCAAAACCAGTCATCGAATCTAAAAAAGGAAGATGATTATTATCAACAGAAAAAACAGAAGAAAAGTAGTTATTAAACAAATTTACCTTTTCTAAAGGATCAGAAACGATTTTGTGGTCATGAAAAAGAGGTGGAAAAGAGCGATGATTATTCAACCGATTATTGACAAATTTATAAAATGATTTCAAACTTTTGTCAGAAAGAAGATTAATTTCTTCGGAAGCAGAGAAATTTTTAATTTCAAAATCCAACTTTTTACAAGAAGATTTATATTTGATTTTTGTATCGGTGGAGTGACAAAGTTTATGTTTCTTCCAAAGCATACGTTTTTTAGTTGACATTCTTTTAATTAGTTTGGGATATTTACGTTTCATGGGCTTGGGGTGAGTTAATGGGACAAATGCATAAATTAAAGAGTGAAGCACTCCAACAAACAAATTATACATATCATTTACATTAGAACAGGTATCAAAAAGATCAGGCCAAGAAATCTGAGACAGTGCTAGACCTAACGCATTAAAATCAGCTTTACGAAAGTTAAAAAAAGATGATCTAGGATTTTGGACTGGCATCAAAAGACAATCAAATATAATTGAATTATGGTCACTATTAGAAAAAGGAATATCAGCTTTAACGTTAGAAATTTGATCAGATGCAAAGAGAAGATCTAATATATTATTATCATGAGTATTTTCTGTTATTAATTGATGTAAACCAGTGCCCGAAAGTGTGTCGAAAAAAGTGATATTAAGATTATCAGTAGGAACCGAACTTATCCACCAATTAATTTTTGGCAAATTGAAATCTCCTAAGATTACAAAAGGGAAAGGAACAGAACAAGCCCATTCAATACACTACATAAAATTTCAGCATAAGCTAGATCAAAATCAGGGGCCGGTAAACCAAAATAAATCTGATCTTTCTATCAGAATCAAAAATATCAGTTATTAGAATTTCGGGAGCTTTAAAAGCGGGTGGCGGATTTATTTGAATAGCATTAAAAGAAGTTTTAAGAAATAAAGCTACACCCCCACCCCACCACGTTTACCGTTTCGATCACAGCGGAAAATGCGATAATTTTTGCCAGGGCACAATAATCCATCGGAAATATCAACATGGAACCATGTTTCAGAAAAAAATAGAGCATCAAAACTTTCTTCATTCAGCAAAAAATGTAAGTTGCTAAGTTTGTTCAAAAGACTTCGAGCATAAATACAACACCCTTGTTGAAAAATCAGTGTTTTTTGAATATAAAATCCTATTTACACATGTAATAGCGGTAATTGGTACACTTTTTGTATAAAATTTTGCGCTCTGCTAGGAATATTACGAGAAGTATATAATACGTTATTTCTGTTGAAAGTTAAACTTGCTTCCTACAGTAAAGCATTTTAGTCAATTCTGAAGTGGTTTTTGACAATAAAAACTCGATAATTTATCAATATGGAGAAAATTTTGATATTTCAGCTCTCTAAACCGCATTTTTGCATTACAAAAATTTTCCGCAAAATGCCAATTAAGTTGAAAATTTTTTCCTTTTTGCAATATTTTGGTTGACAAATAGACCAAAAAGTGGAAAAACCTACATAAGTATTTAATCTTTAAAATTTATAGAGAAAAGCAATACAGAAAATGAATACTTCGGCGCAAAGTGCTGGAAAAACAACAAGAAATTTATTACTAATAAACCAAACTAACAAAATGACGAAACATATCATAGATAAATTACGAATTAGTAACGGGACATGCGAGTCAATGTTATGACAAATTTTACGCGCGCAGCACAAGATAGGTATCTAGATAAATCAAAGCTTGCTAACCTAAATTTAAATATGTCTAGGTTAGGGGAAGAAACAATAAAGTCAGTAAGATCGTTCCAAACTGCAATATATATTTGTAAGAGAAATAAAACTTTTCTAAATTAGAATGAACAACAGGTATACCTAAGTAGTTTCAATCTATTAATGCAGCGCTGCGGGTAATATTAGGATTAGATACAAAAAATCATCAGCTTCTAAACATGATTTATGACAAATAATTTGATACATACTTCTTTTCTAGCTCAATTTTGAGAGGCTTTGAGCGGGCTAGAAGACAAAAAATAGATAAACAGTAAATTTGGCGCGCCGGAAAAAAATTATGTTCTCCATGTCATATTATATTACTAAAATTTGAGCTCTTTTCAAAGGACTTTCAAAGGCCTGAAGATTCGCAGATTGTGTAGTGATCTGTGTATGATGTATCAGATATTGAGTGGTAGATGCGTTTTGCAGCAAGCCGACTTTTTTACTTTTTGTGAAAACAGCACGCGTGCTCAAAATTCAATGAAATGTGAATGCACTCCTTTTCGGCTTGATGTTCGTGGGTACGATTTATCCAATAGGTGGATTCACGTATGGAATTCCCTCCCTGAAGCTGTTTTAAGATCTCCTAGTGTTGCTTCCCTCCGTGAAAAGTTAAAAAAAGTTGATCTAACGGGGTATTTGCTAGGGGGCGTGTTCTAAGTGCATAATTTATTTAGCCTGCGCGCCTACCTTCGTCTTTTACGCTAATCTCGTATAAATGTACTTTAATTAATAATTTCTTGCTTTTAGAATATGTGATTTTGTATGATGATTCATGTCGAATGTTTATTTATAATTGTATTGCATTGTATATTAATGTTTCTTTTCTTATTGTGTTCTTTTTTGTGCGACGAAAATAAAATACTTGTAATAAAACAAAAACTAGACCGACACAATGAATGCGGCGTGAAGCGCCGGAAAAATTGACATGTACTCCATGTCTAACTCGTATTCGAGCGACTTTAGGCGATTTTTAGAACACAAAAATACTACACATATTGTACAATGAAAACGATGAAGATAAAATCGGTAAGATCTACAGTAAGAGTGAACTTGCTTAAGTAATGGTACAAAAGATATCCTGACTGTTTTAAAATTTTGTATGCACAGGAAATGCACTGAAAAAACCTAAATTGAATTAAAGATTGCACTAAAAGCCTTATGCGCCAAATTATGCACTAATCGCTTCAAAATTTACTAAATCTAGTGCAAATGCCCTGCATCTGGTAACACTGTTGGCAACCCTGATAGCCATTCCATTGTTGCTTGTGTAACGGGGTCCTTGTTCCAAATTCAAAATTGAGCTAAACTATTCTCAAATTTTCGAAATCAAGTTCGACTTAATGTAAATCCAAGTCCCGTGCAATTTTCTATTCACAAGGTATAAACAAACGTAGCCACACAACACGTTAAAAAATACTCCCGAAAACAAACCGTCCGTTCGACGGTCGAACCGAAAAAAGAGTACCTACCTCTCTCGAAAAACGAGTTCGGTCTTACAAAAAAATCATCTATCATCCTTCGGCTCTTCCCGCCGCTCTGGATTCTGTCCAACCCATTGTTCTCCTCCGTCGAATCCGAGAATTTTACTGTACAGTTGTGTTACTGTCGTGTGCAAATTACATAAAACGTTTACTGTATCTGTAGATTCTTTTATGACATGTGTGCAGGTCGAAATGGGACGTTTTGCGACGCCGTTTTGGCGACGCCGTTTTGGCGACGCCGTTTTGGCGCCGGCCGTTTTGGCGACGGCCGTTTTGGCGCCGACGTTTTGGCGCCGGCCGTTTTGGCGACGGCGTTTCGGCGCCGAATTAAAATTTTAAGACTGTTTCAGCATTCTGCATATGCTGAAATACATAGCTGTTTCTGCTATTGAAATGAGAGCTAACATACACACGCATATCTATAGTCTGTTTCACATAACTTGGTGCATGAAATTCGGTTTGCAACAACTTAGAATCGTGAAGATAAAGCACAAAGCTATGTGAAACAGACTATACATATTTGGTGAGCAAAAAATGCAAAAAGTAAGTAAATGTCATTACGTATTATTCGGGCGCAAAGCGCCGGAAAATTTAAGGAATTATGAGGCTAACGACTGATCTACACAAGATGGGCTTGGGGGTTTAGGGTATAAGCCAATGGAAATGCTTGATTAACGATATTAAGCGTCAAAAATTAGTGCTAATTCGCCTCAGCTCTATGTACGTGCTCAAATTGACTGTAAACTGCTGGAATAATGTGAGCACAGGAGCCTCGTTCCACATTTCGCACACTACGGTTTCATAATAGGTGGTAGGCATACGTGGGCAGCAAGAAAATTCTGGGGGGTCCAAGATTTTTGAAGGACAAAAAATGGCCTTAAAAATGGTGGTATGGCGATAAAAACACCATTTTTCGACGTTTCTCATCAAGCACTATCTATTGGCATCAAAAAATTGGCGAAAAAACGAGAAAAATTTTCAAAAATTAAATTCTGGGGGGTCTTTTGACTTCTGGGGGGCCTTTTGGTTTCTGGGGGGGTCCAGACCCCCCACGCCCATGTGTGGTGGTAGGTACCTATTAAACATATATATATGCACATAGGTAGGTATCACGAATGGGCGTAGGTGCTCTGGACCGAAAAACACCATTTTTGAACGTTTCTCGCCGAGCTCTATCGATTGGCATAAAAAAACCTGAAAAAGCAAAAAATTTAAAAATGAAATTCTGGGAGTGTAGCTGGGTTTTTGCCATTTTTCGTTGGGTATTTTGCCTTCTGGGAGTGCATACCCCACGCCCAGATACGCTCTGGACCCCCAGAATTAAATTTTTGGCGCTTTGTAATGCAATTTTGGCGATTTTGACCCAGCGGACTACAGAAATTTTGATGCTGTCCATGCATGATTATATGTATAGGTAGTTGGTATGTACTTTACATGTAGTGTTTTAAACTAATGAGAGAGAAAGATTACAGTACATATATCGAGTTAGTGATGACTTTTTGACATTGCTAAGAGGCAAGTCTGCGTCATGCTTATATATTACTTTTGTAGCCTAATTTATGCGAACTAAATTCATTTAACAAGCTCTCCAATGAATGAAACAGAACTATAGGTGCGTGCATGCATGCATATGAATAAATTTACATATGTACAAGTAATTACATAGGTCTGCGAAAAATTTCTGCTCGGATTCTGTAAAACTGATTCAACATCTGATTAAAATGATAACATTAGTTCTTTGAGCGTTAAAAATAAGTTATTGTACAGTTTATCGTTAATTTCAGCAATTTTGAGGAAAACTTTCAGTCCGGCGCCAAAACGGCCGTCGCTAAAACGGCCGTCGCCAAAACGGCCGGCGCCAAAAAGGCCGGCGCCAAAACGGCCGGCGCCAAAACGGCCATCGCCAAAACGGCCGTCGCCAAAACGGCGTCGCCAAAACGTCCTAGACCGTGTGCAGGTGCCCTATTGTCTTACATAATGCGCTACCAAGTTGCATGCTCTACTTATAGTCTGTTTCATTTATTCGAGAGCTTTTTAGTAAATTTTTTAAAGGCTAGAGTAAGAGAAAACAAGACGAATTACTGTAATTCGGCAGATCAGCTTAGTGAAGGCGAGTAACTGGAATTCTTCCATGTTTAATGCACTAATTCGCCCATATAAATTTAATTATGGATTTAATCCGGTCTAGGACGTTTTGGCGACGCCGTTTTGGCGACGCCGTTTTGGCGACGCCGTTTTGGCGACGGCCGTTTTGGCGATGGCTCTTTTGGCGCCGGCCGTTTTTGGCGCCGGCCTTTTTGGCGCCGGCCGTTTTGGCGACGGCCGTTTTGGCGACGGCCGTTTTGGCGCCGGACTGAAAGTTTTCCTCAAAATTGCTGGAAATTAACGATAAACTGTACAATAACTTATTTTTAACGCTCAAAGAACTAATGTTATCATTTTAATCAGATGTTGAATCAGTTTTACAGAATCCGAGCAGAAATTTTTCGCAGACCTATGTAATTACTTGTACATATGTAAATTTATTCATATGCATGCATGCACGCACCTATAGTTCTGTTTCATTCATTGCAGAGCTTGTTAAATGAATTTAGTTCGCTTAAATTAGGCTACAAAAGTTATATATAAGCATGACGCAGACTTGCCTCTTAGCAATGTCAAAAAGTCATCATATAACTCGACATATGTACTGTAATCTTTTCTCTCTCATTAGTTTAAAACACTACATGTAAAGTACATACCCAACTATCTATACATATAATCATGCATGGACAGCATCAAAATTTCTGGTAGTCCGCTGGGTCAAAATCGCCAAAATTGCATTACGAAGCGCCAAAAATTTAATTCTGGGGGTCCAGAGCGTATCTGGGCGTGGGGGGTATGCACTCCCCAGAAGGCAAAATACCCAACGAAAAATGGCAAAAACCCAGCTACACTCCCCAGAATTTCATTTTTAAATTTTTTTTGCTTTTTCCGGGTTTTTTTTATGCCAATCGATAGAGCTCGACGAGAAACGTTCAAAAATGGTGTTTTTTTCGGTCCAGAGCACTCTACGCCTATTCGTGATAACTACCTATGTACATATATATATGTTTAATAGGTACCTACCACCACACATGGGCGTGGGGGTCTGAACCCCCCAGAAACCAAAAGACTCCCCCAGAAATCAAAAGACCCCCCAGAATTTAATTTTTGAAAATTTTTTCGTTTTTTTCGCAATTTTTTGATGCCAATAGATAGTGCTTGATGAGAAACGTCGAAAAATGGTGTTTTTATCGCCATACCACCATTTTTAAGGCCATTTTTTGTCCTTCAAAAAAATCTTGGACCCCCCCCAGAATTTTCTTGCTGCCCACGTATGCCTACCACCTATTATGAAACCGTAGTGTGCGAAATGTGGAACAGGCTCCTGCTCACATTATTCCAGCAGTTTACAGTCAATTTGAGCACGTACATAAAGCTGAGGCGAATTAACACTAATTTTTGACGCTTAATATCATTAATCAAGCAATATCCATTGGCTTATACCCCCAAACCCCCCAAGCCCATCTTGTATGTAGATCAGTCGTTAGCCTCATAATTCCTTGAATTTTTTCGGCGCTTTGCGCCGGATAATAAATATTAATGACATTTACTTACTTTTTGCATTTTTTGTTCACCAAATATGTATAGTCTGTTTCACATAACTTTGTGCTTTTATCTTCACGATTCTAAGTTGTTGCAAACCAGAATTTCATGCACAAGTTATGTGAAACAGACTATAGATATGCATGTGTATGTTAGCTCTCATTTCAATAGCAGAAACAGCTATGTATTTCAGCATATGTAGAATGCTGAAACAGTCTTAAAATTTTAATTCGGCGCCAAAACGGCCGTCGCCAAAACGGCCGGCGCCAAAACGTCCGGCGTCAAAACGGCCGGCGCCAAACCGGCCGGCGCCAAAACGGCCGTCGCCAAAACGGCGTCGCCAAAACGGCGTCGCCAAAACGTCCCATTTCGGATTTGATCAGTGCTAGGACATACTACAGTACGTACGCTAAACAAAAAGCAGTCGGGTTGAATTGAGCCCGGGTTGCTTCGATTGCAAGCAGACGTTTTACCACTGCGCTCTGCGGGAGTTCGCAGTGTTTCTTAACATCTTAGTCTATTGTGTTTAAAGGGTCAACTTAGGATAAGCTGAATGCTCGATTTTTCTCTGTAACTTGATTGATCTGCTAGAAGATGGGAATAAATCAAGCCGCAAAGACGTTATTAAATAACTCTTCTGTGCTAAGTAAATGCCATGGTGAGATCTAGCGACCTACAGTAAGTAAGAAAGAAGCGGTTACTGTAACCTCCAAAAACATTTACTGAAAAAGCTCTCGGATAAATGAAACAGACTCTGTTTCATTTATCTGAGAGCTTTTTCAGTGAATGTTTTCGGAAGCTACAGCAACCCCTTTTTTCTTATTTACTGTAGGTCGCTAGATCTCACTGTAGGTACGTAGCAGCAAGAAGGATTTTTCAGTAGCATTTTTAAGGCATAATTAATTCTTGTCTTCTAGAAGATCGATAAACTTACAGATAAAAATCGCGCATTCAACTTATACTGAGTTGACACTTTAAGCGCAATACATAGACTAAGATGTTATGAAACTCCGCAAACTCCCGCATAGGTCACTGGTAAAACGTCTGCTTGTCGTCGAAGAAACCCGGGATCGATCCCAGCCGGTAGCTTTTTATTCAGCGTACTTACTACAATATGTCCCAGCACTGATTAAATGCCTAAATTAAATTTATATGGGCGAATTAGTGCATTAAACAAGAATTCCAGCCACTCGCCTTCACTAAGCTGATCTGCCGAATTACAGTAATTCGTCTTGTTTCGCTCACTCTAGCCCTTAAAAAATTTACTAAAAATTTCTCGAATAAATGAAACAGACTATAGCTGAATGCGCGAATTCCATCCGCATGTTGCATGAACTGCGGAAAGACGACAATAAATTATGCCGTAAGAAATTTTATTGAAAAACCCTCCCTTTTTACATATGTATGTAGCTACAGTGATCTCTAAATGACCTACAGTAAGTAGGGAAGATAGATCTACTGTAGCCTCGGAAAATATTTGCTGAAAAAGCTCTCGGATAAATGAAACAGAATATAAATGTATGTATGTACACTAAATAATGGTAGAGTCAATGACGTCATCTACACTGAATGCAATATAAGACTTTGATGTGATTTTTCAAGCTCGACGGGACTCACTTTTGAAAGGTTACAATACAAGTGCGAATTTTCAGGACCTTTTTTGACATTTTTCAAAAAGTTGGGATTCGGCTCCGTCAGAAAATCTGGATCCGCTATTAACTTCAAGTCTCTTTTTCGCGTTAACACATAAAAAATCTAGAAATTCCGATTTATTTATTTTTTCAGTGGCGGACCAGGACTTTTGAAGAGGGTAAGGATGATAAACAGTAGCGGATCCAGGATCTTCCTAAGGGGGGCGGTACCCCTAAGTGGGCGGAACCCTGACTTGGGCGGAAAAATTAGCCGTTTTAACCCGAAAATCGTTAAAAATCGCTCAAAAATCCTTAATTTTGCGCACTATTTTGGGCCAATGGGGGAGGGCGGCGGCCCCCTCTAAATCCGCCCCTGATGGTAAACTCAACGTTTTCCAAAACAGCCGAAGATACATAGATCTAAAAATTCGCTATTAACGTACCAAAAGCGTATCGCAGTTTCACATTAATTACTTTTTATCAGAACCATATTTGGTTCAGGATTCTTCCGAAAGATAAAATTTTCGGCAGTTTTGTGAAAAAATGTTTAAATTAAACTTTAGCTAAAATTTAGAAATTCTGTCCAATTTAGACAGAAGGATGCTAGAGACTTGAATTACTGCAGCACACACGTAGGCATGAGGGGAATTGGATGGGGTGAGACATGGGCAGCAACCCAATTATGGGGTGTCAGATGAGGCTAAATAGCACCAAAAATTCAATTCTTCTGGGTTATCGATTATGGGAGTTTCAGATTCTTGGGGTGCAAACCCCTCTTTACGCCCATATGTGACAGCAGCCAAATTCTGGGGGTCTTGGTAGTGTAAAATTGGCAAAAATCCGAAAAAACATGCCGAAAATTCAATTCTGAGAATTTATCGATTCTCGGTGTCTGCTGGATTCTGAGAGGGTGTAAACCCCTTAATCCCCATGTGCGGTTCAGACCCACTTACGAGGATCTGGCACACCCAAAAAGATCGAGACCCCCAGAATTAAATTTCGGCATGTTTTTAGGATTTTTGCCAGTTTTACACCATGCAAATTCCCTCCCCCGAATTTGGCTGCTGCCCTGCCCATGTATGCTGCTACTGTACGTCCTGAATTCGTGCATTTGGAGCAACATAACAAGCCGGTAAAGATTTGACGCGAAGCGTCGAGATTTTTTAAAATCTATACTCAAAAAGGAGAAAACTTACTATGGTTCTTTATGTCAGAAATTTGTTTCAAGTGATGTAAATTCTTGGCAGACAAAAATGCATATTCCTGGCGAAAATATTATGGCTTACCTCCGTTCCTTATCTCACCAAAGAGTGGCGGACATACGTTGGCAGCAAGAAAATTCGAGGAGAGGGGGTATGGGTAAAATTGCCAAAAATGTTATACAAAATAGAATTCTGGGGGTCTACAGTAATCTAGGGGGTTTTAACTTCTGGGGTTACAACCCCCAATGTGTGGTGGCAGCCATCCCACATCCCTTAAATCCACCCCTTTTTGAATGCGAGCGTTTTGGGACTTTTGTCTTCACACAACGTACATAATTTATTGTTTAATATATGTATCTCGTTCTACGATACTATAAAAAACCGCTAATAACACCATGCGGACAGACATGCGTGCAGTGAGAACAACGCCTTACCACCGATTTACATTGAACTTCAATAAGTAAAGTTAAAGTAAGTAATGATTATGTAGATCGCATAATAAAAATAGGAAAACGACACGTGATTCGCATAAGGTGCAATCAGATTCACCAAAATGTCAAGTCACTTTTACAATAATGCTCTTAAATGCGACACGAGCAAAAAGTCTAATTAACTCGTTCTGAATTTCGTCAAGTCCCTGATTTAGTGGACTCCTCGGTCCGATAATAATTCGAATTTTGGTCCTTGGATAGTGATCAGATTTGGAGCTAAAACCAGTAGATACATATTCTAGAAAATGGCTCAGCAATGCAAAAAAATGTACGCACCAACTCAAACATTGTACAAGCTGATTGCATACTATAACACAAAAAGCTCTTCAAAATCATTAAACCCATACATGTAAGGGCTCGAAATTTTGGGTGGGGGTGCCCGCCCCAGCTATTTTTAGGGGGAGGATTAAATGACTCCAAGTTTTGGCCAAAAATGACCAACAAAACACCTAAAAATGGTCCTAAAATTCGATTTTTTCTCTAATCGGGTGGAGGGTCAAAAATTTTCTGGCTTTGAGGGGAGACGGTCGACTTTCGGTGGGGGATCTCGACCCCACCCCCTCTTTTATGTATGCCTATACCTACTCTCACATAGATATGCTAAAACTTTAAAATGAAAAATAAGCGATCAGCAAAATGAAGTAAGATTGGCGTTTTCGTGCTTTCTGACACATACCAACGGTCCCTACATAACTAAGCTGACATGGTGATCAACTGTCGTAGGATAGTGCTTGAAAAGCACAATAACGAAAGATTCGCATTGTTCTGAAGGGTGGCTTGACTCCCCCTACTTAAGCAACTGCTGATCCACGCAGAATATATTTACACTGAAAAGTTGTTCTAGGCGTCTTTTTGCGATTTATCAAAAAAGTATCAAGTTAATCGCTATTTGAATTTTATACAGGCAATTTTCTGTTTTTCAGTTTCCAGAAAGAGCATCCTCGAAAAATTCAAAACTTCTTTTCACATTTTCGGAAAAATATTGAGTCTGATCCCCCGAATTTCCGCGTGCTCATTGTTGCATGACATACAGGTTCACATTTTGTGGATGGGTGAGTACCATACATGGACAGCAAAGATATTGTGGGGGTCAGGATGGGGAAAATTGCCAAGGACGTTAATAAAAATAGAATTCTGGTGGGTCTACAGTAATCTGGAGCGGGTTTCAACTTCTAGGGGGATACAAATCCCCCAAGCCCAGTGTGGTGGGTACCTGTTTGTAAATGTAGGTACCACTTTTCAAATGGACTTTCTCACACAATTTTTCTTGATCTATGCTAAAGGTTTTGAAGATTTTCTCGAGTAAGGGCATGTTTAAAAAACTATTTGCCGCACTTTCATACATGGGCAGCAGCCTAATTCTAGGGGTCCGATGAGGCAAAACTGCTTAAATAGCACTAAAAATGCAATTCTGGGGGTCTATCAATTTTTGGAGGTCTGTCAGATTCTCAGGGGTCCATCCAATCAGACCCCATGCTTACAAAAGTGTTCTCCATAATACACTAGAGCACGACTTCACTATCCTCTCAGGCTTATTCAAACAGCGCGGTCACTTTGTGCCAATCACATCCGTCTGGGCTAGCATACATTAGGTAATGCATGCAGGGCCGTATTTACAACACTCACTAGCAGAAAAATGTTGAAAGGTAAGATAAAGCACAAAAAGATGAAAAATTGCATATCATGCTTTGTGTCAATAAATCTTGAAATTTTCGACCCTTCGGGCCATGTGCGAAGTAAGAGTATTTTTCATAATTTTGACTCGAACGCGACTAAAAAATTGAAAATTTTTATAACCTTTTGAGTGAGAAATAAATTTTTTCGGAAAGTTCGAATTTTGTGATTTAAATGGATAGAGCATGTCGAAAAACGCTTACAAATGCAGCTTTTGCGAGCTATTCCAACGAAGTTTCCGAGATACAAACCAATTTATGCTGGGTGCCATAGGTGGGCAGTACCAAAATTCTGAGGGAGTGCAAGATTTTTCAAAGGTCACAAATGGTCTTAAAAATGGTGGTATGGCGACAAACACCATTTTCAACGTTTCTTATCGAGTACTATCCATTGGCATCAAAAAATTGGGAAAAAACAAAAAAATTTCAAAATTGAATTCTGCGGGGGTATTTTGATTTCTGGTGGAGGTATTCGGCCTTCTGGGAAGTGTATACGATACCTGGGCGTAGGGGGTTTGGGGGGGTATGCAATGCACCCCCAGAAACCAAACTACCCCCCCAGAATTCAATTTTTGAAATTTTGTTTTGTTTTTTTCGCAATTTTTTGATGCCAATGGATAGTGCTCGATTAGAAACGTTGAAAAATGGTGTTTTTTCGCCATACCACCATTTTTAAGGCTATTTTTTGACCTTTGAAAAATCCTGCACCCCCAGAACTTTGGTGCCGCCCACCTATGGTGTATAACCCCCACGCCCACGTGTGCTGGTCGCCTCCTTGACCGACGAGCCTGTACATGCACACACATAAATACATACATATATGCATGCATACCTACAGACATACGTGCATGCATACATACACATACATGCGTACATACATACATATGTACATACTAGAGCTGTACCAGGGCCGCCTTTTTTACCAAGGCCTATGCCCCGGCGCCGGAGCCTGGCCGGGGCCTATAAACATACCATATAATGTGGTCATATGATGTTTCATGCCGGCATTTCTTATGTAATATATGTGCCCAGCTCTTATGTGTGACATATATCGTAATAGTAGTGATGAAAAATAATAATGAAATGATAAAATAATAATAATAATAATAATAATAATAATAATAATAATAATAATAATAACAATAATAATAATAATAATAATAATAACAACAACAATAATAATAATAATACTAATAATAATAATAGTAATAATTATAGTAATAATAATAATTATTATTATTAGCATTATTATTATTATCATAATCGTGATGATGAGGATGATGATCATGACTATGATGATGATTATAATAATTAAATAATAGATAAAAATAATTATAATCAGGTACTAAGATATCACCTTTACTCAAATTAAGATTATATTCAGTTATGGAATTTGTCTGGCTCATGGTGAATACTTGTAAGTTGTCTATGAGTTCATTGTAACTTTCTCCACTCAGCTTTTTAGCTTTATAGCTAAGCAAGTGAAACTCAAATTAAACGGACGAAATAAAGAATTCAATGAGGCATTATCTGGAAACAATTCGATTTTCTACTACGATTTTATTCAGCGAAGCGAGATATAGGGTGAATTTCTCCCACATTTATTGCAGCAAGCAGATGCACGCTTGGGGTTTGGGGGCAAGGGAGAATTCCCTAGGGTAAATAAGGTGAGAATAAAATCAGAAAAGAACAAGAGTCAAGGCTTTTTCGTGAAAATGATTGAAATCGACCAGCATCTGAGAACTATTGTAGTTGAGTTATTTTGCTACACTTTTTAAACCTTTCTGTTCTAGCCATTTTTAGAATCATTTTAGCCCGAAATGACACGATGAAGCCCAGATCAGACTAACCCCGGACCGTGAATGCTAAGCAAACGCGACTGTGACTGAAAGTTATAATAACTTGACACCATTCAACACTGATTGTTGTTACATAGGTGCAAACTTATTGCCTTCATTGATTGAAGTAAGTATCAATTCCATCAGTTTTACTATTTAAAGAAAATAAAATGCCTTAGTTGGCTGAAATCTATAACGAAATAAAAGTGTGACTGATGGAACTATATCAGTTTAAATCATTTTTGCAATCAATCAATACAACAATTTACATCTAACAACAATATTAAAATTTTCAGGCCCCGGTGCCGGGGCCAGCCTGGCCTCGGTCCGGGGTTGGTGCCTGACCCACGGCGCCAAAAAATAAATAATGAAAATAACCAGATAACCGAACAAGGGCAGCGGAGATGCTTATCCCTCTAAAATTATGAAAAATATCTTTTTACGCAAGGAAAAGTTAAAAATCTCAGTTCATTAAAATTGATGGTACAAACATACAGTAGTACCTGTGTATGTCGAACTGGTTTTTCTTGACAAAGACCCAAAATTGAGAGGACAGAGTAAAAAATGGAAATTGTCTAGCTTGCACTCGATGCTGAAAATCAATCATGGAATTTGAAAAGAAGTAAAAGAGTTTCTGATTTTTTTATATAATTGTTTTTTAACTTAGACGGGAATCGCTATAAAACGTTTGTGATGTTTGTGCAGTATGCATTCTTTATTCTGCACGGTTCTGGATATTTTACTTAAAAAGTCTTCAGCCCACCTACTCCGAAATGAAATCATGGGCCCGGTTTCAATATACAGCTTTAAGACTGGCTTATCGGTTTCAATAAAGTATGGTTTAAGTCGGGCTTAAGCAACAACTTTTATTGGGAACGGTTTAAGCCACGCTTAACTTTATTGAAGCCGGGCTCTGGTTTACGGCACAGCATATATTATACACATACCACATCGAACTTGTGAGACACGACATCTTTTTTATGCGCACTTATCGCTCAAATCTGTTTCAGCGCTTTAGTTGAATATTTAAAGGTGAATTTTTAAGATCTCTGCGTTGGACCATTTTTTACAATTCTCACCTAACACGTCCGCTTTCTCTCCATGCTATCAAATAGAGCAAAGTTTTATTTAAAACAGCCGCCTGACAAGCTCTAAGGCGTGAAATTTCTAGCTGTCGTCGTGTTAGCTCGTCTTGCCATCGAAGTCCAGACATCAATGTCACAAAAAGCATAAAGGCCATAAAGATAATAGTCGTGCCACATAAGCATAGAAGTACGAACAGAGTAATATTAAATTCGCAGTATAATAGTATCATTGTCGAATTATGTATTTAGGTAGGTTTGCTACATATGTCTATGGCAGGATTGCCAAGTGCTCTTGACAAAAAAACCCCAATTTTTACCTTAAACTGCCTAAAAAAACCTAACCAATGCTTAAGCATTTGTGGGCGCAAAAAACTCGATCGCTAAAAAATGCCTCAAACGGCCTCAAAAAACACCCGGAATGGGGAAACCCCTCAACTTGGCAAAGCTGGACTATTGAGCTACCTATGAACTAAAATGCACTTGAATGTTTGGTAAAGTTTCGGCAAACAAAAGAGAAACTTGGAGATTTAAACGGACATGAAGCTTTACAAAACACCCTTTTAAAGTTCAAAGACGTTTATTAAATAAATCGAAATTTTACTTGCATGCATGAATTGAAGTTTGGTAGAGATAAGACCAGGGCCCGGTTGCTCGACTCGACCATTAATAAAGGTTTACCTTAACGTTAATCGTCACCTTGACGCAACCAATAATGGTCGCGTTAAGTCCGATTTCCATCTTAACGAAACCATTCGTTATGGTTTTAATGGTTCCGTTAAGGGAATCTTAATGATCGTTGCCGTTAAGGTAAAGTCGAGCAACCGGCCGACCATTA